>JAOBRB020200218.1:0-12235 GCA_027575285.2 Zoanthus pulchellus
AATATATAGGCTCCCAACATGAAAAATAGGTTTTTATAGGTTTTATAGGTTTTATAGGTTTCACTGTGAGGCCTGCACAATGTGCACTGTTTTATTTCTCAGATTCACGTGTACGTTTCATACTGACTACACCCCTCGAGCACCTCCATGCTACACAGAACACGAAACACTATAAATCACTACATATTTGGTTACGCTCTTTTCTTTAGCAAGTTTTTAGTCAGGATGTTTTTTTAATAGGAAGTTTTTTTAATAGGAAGTTTTAAACGCTGAATTACAAAAAATAGCCTATTTACGGTTCTTACTGTTGTTTTTATCATGGGCATGATATCGGATTTGGTCAGTAAAGTTTTGGACAAATACTTCAGATTTCTGCCAAGTACTTTTGGAGTCCTAAAATATTAATAATACAAATAATTTTGCAGAAAAACTAAATACAAAAAGGTTGTGCGGGCGTGTAAACTAATCTATTTTTACATGGCCAAGTACTAGAGTGGCTTTCATTCCACCTTCATGAAAATAACTCTATAATATGCAATCGTGTGCTTGTAAAAAATCCATTAACTATTTAGTAACGATTCGGAACATCTTCTCATGATGCACTGTTTATAAGCACAGTATCAAACGAGTGGATGTGAATTTGAGCAATATTTCCGCATTTTGGTCTGGTCACAGCCATGGCAATGATCGGGGAGATCCAGACGTAAAATAAATTTAGCCAAACAATTATGTTCATTGTCACTGAATTGATAGTCGGCTCGTAAAGCTATTTACTAAAGTATGTTGGAATAGTTTGCATTTACAAATCACCTAGCTTTTAGTTAGGATCTATGAAAAAAGCCCTTGCATGATCAAAAATTGCTCTAAGATGGGACGTTGAACGACGTTTTTGGACAAGTTTATAGGAATTATCCCGCTCACAAGCTAAAATGTAAAATACGCGTAGAGAAATGTTGGAAGTTTTGAATTGATTGGTAATTTTTAATTGCAACAAGAGGAGGGCAAAGGAAATGTTTACCTTTGCCACTCAGTCAATATGGAATATAATTTCTCCCAGGCAACTAGCCGGCAATATAATGTGGAATCACCGGCTCAGAATCGCAACTAGTTTATAAAATTCATGAGGCGTATGGCCCTTTTTGTAATACTAGTATTGTTTGTAAAAGAGTTTTACAAGCCTAGCCCCAGGTAGTAAGACCGTAAGAAAGAAAGTAAAGAATGATACATATGATGCAAGGTCGAAAATGGAGAGAAGTGTCTCAGTCGGGCTATAATTCCGATTGTTCTAATTATTTTTGATGCAACACAGCTGATGTGATATTTCCACGTAAAATTACTGTCTAACAAAAGTCCAAGATATCTTACATAATCCTTAAGCTCAAGAGCAGCAAATCTGTTAATTTGGTTGTTATATAATTTCAGGGTAATATTATTATTATTTCGTTTTTGATAGGAATGGAATATGATGAAGTTCGATTTCTTAATATTAAGGGATAGTTTGTTGGCACTCAGCCATTCGTGGACTTTCAAGAGTTCAGTTTTAACAACAGTTTCAAGTGTTTTCAATTTTTTATCTGCATATAATAAATTCGTATCATCGAGGCCCTACAAATATCATTAACATAGATTAAAAACAGCAGTGGTCCAAGCACAGATCCTTGTGGCACTCCACATAGGACTTTTTCCTTAGTGGAAATGTGATGCCTAATTTCAGCAGACTTGAACCGTTGATCGTATGTATCGCATGTTCGTTACTAGCAACGTGCGAAGATTAAGGCACAGACAGACAGTGCAACATTGCGCACAACAAATTTTTTGAAGGTGGACACACAGTGCAACAAAATCATGCAACATTTCTAGTGATAGCGCGGCGTGCTTATCCATGCAACATTCAACAATCAAGACGGGGTCCAACAAGAAGTCTTTTAAAAAAGAAAACTTGGTGCGCGCATTGTTGCCTGAGTAGACTGCGATTCAACTTCATTTTAAGTTACGTGCAATGTTGCATGCAACAAAATTCATTGGTGGACACACAGTGCAAAAAACCTGTTGTGCTTCAACCGCAGCAACTAATCACAGACAATCAGAATTTGAATATTGCAAGCATTACACTGAGGCTTAAAGCGATTTTTAGCCAGTTAGAATGTGGATATCCAAGGTTACAAAAAATGCTTATTACCAAAATCACCGAGTTCACCAATCACAGAGAGCAATCAAAAAAGTGCAGGCAACCAAAAAATCAAAGATGGTATTTAATGTACAAATTAACGGGACGTCCCAATATCGCACATGTGCGTGCTAGGGTGATGTACAGTTTGAGCTCATGAATTTGCAATTTGCTTTGCAATTTGCTTTGCTATTTACAGTGATTTGTAGCAAAACAAAGTCACTGAAACGATTAACTTAGTTGAGCTAATCTTGTGAACAATTGTACAGAAAGGATAATAATAACTATAACAACTTAACCGTAACATAAATTATACAAGACAACAATTATAAATTTTATGTTAAATAGCCTTTTAGCAATGTCTTTCATTAGATAATGTTAGGAATAGTTCTCACTACTGCTGCCCCAACCTTTCCTAGGTTGCAATTTTTTGTTAATTTTTGTTAGCATATAATTTAACCCGTAAAATATAGTTAATGGGACGCAAAACAAGATTAACAGGAAAAGTGTGATTTTTTTGTTTTACAGAAGAGTGTAGCACATTCTTTTGTGTAATAAAAGCTAATGTTTGCCAATTTCTAACTTGCAATTTCTGATCTGTACGTCTAGCAGATTTGGGGTCGAGTCTGTTGACTCCGTGTAACAGTGATTTGTGTCTGACAAATCAAGTTTTCTACCGAACATTTCAATCTGATAATGATTTATTATCGTTTTATTCAAATAAATAACGGTAACCTAAGTCAAAGCAAGCTATTTATAGTGATTTATTTACTAGTCTTCTTTTTGCTCCAAAAGTTTCTTAACCGCTTAGATCTTGAGCCAGTGGTAAGCTTAAAAAATTACCCGATACGACTACGCGCGCCTAGGGTCTTGAAATCGAGATCATTTGGCCTGTCATGTGAACATGTAAATTTTATTCCATTCAAATCCATATATGTATACGCACGGGGACTACTAGGTTGCCTCCTCAGCAATAATACGAACGGCATTTTTTATTGTTGATCAGATAAAAATATAAAAACAATTTACACTCAAATCATACTATCATCTGGCACGTAAAATTAACAATTCAAACAATAGCCCACGCAGGATTGAGTTTTGAGACGCCTGGATTTTGGACAAAATATATTTTTTCTATAGCAAAATTCTTGATTTCTTTTAACAAAAGAAAACATAAAAACAATTATATTTTAAATGAAAAACTTCAAGGTGACACTATGAGCATTTCAACACGTTTTTTTATTGAGTATGCAAAATATCACCTAGTTTAAAACATCTTTGTGTTATCAATTGACAGATAATTATATCAAAGCTGCAAGCTCACAAAACCGTAAAACGTCTGGCCTTGTGATAAATTCAAGCACAATTACACCAAAGAAAAATATCATTAGAAACTCGCTGAGAAATTCATATGTTATTGGTAGAAATAAAAAAACAATAGCTATGAAATCCAAATTTCACGCAGCTGTGCACCTAGGTAACCTAGCCAGCACAAAAACTGTTGAAAAAGCGGGGGGAAAGGAACCATTAGATACATCAGACCAACTCAAAACTTAGCTCACCTGTTTTCTCCACTGCCGCAAGAACTTGAACATTATTCGATGATTATGGAACCACATTGACTGTCTCTGTAGGATCTTGGGAAAGAAAACAAATAAAAACTTAATTTTAGGTAGGTAAATGAGTACCAGCGTCTGTAGGGAGGTAATGGATTAATGTCCCGTCCAGGGTGAGACAAAGACTCTTATCATTTAACACTACAGATAACAGAAATAAGTGCCAGATCATTGGGCCACCTGGCTCGTAAAAGATTCAGCTTTGCTAGCAACAGCTACAAACAGGCTGAGTTCATCATGCACATTTTTGTAATAAGTGTAAAGTTCTGAGTTTCCGTTTTTAAATATACATAAATTGCAGACAAGTAAACAATACTTTCTTTATTTTTCTAAGTAAACCGGTTTTTAATTAGTGTGTGAAGGTTCATTATTATAGATTGCAAAATAACTTAGCTGTTAGCATAAGCTTCTTGTTCAATGTCGGTTCGTAATGGCACCATCTCAAGGAGCTGTCTTTTTGCTATTATATCTTGATATTATAAGAGCTAGCGATTAGCAAACCGGTACAAATTTTTATTCAAATTTTAGACTTTAGGTACACATATTGGAGTCAGAATAGGAATTTTCCTGTAAATCAGTACACAAGAGGCAGTACATCTACATTTGTGCTTGGCAAAGGTTTCCCATAGCGCAATGGAGTGCTGGTGCTAAATGTAATAGTGAGCTGTGCACGGAGCTTTCTTGAGCCTTAGAAAGGAAACTACTAATAAAGAAAAAGTATGTACAAAACAATGTGTACAATGTTGTACCTATAGGGCCGGTTTCAAGTAGACTACGAGTAGTCTCTTTTTTCCTCATCATAAGTCGAGTTTCAAAGATTGAGCAAACTCGCTGAGAATCTGCTGACTGGTTGTATTGTGGGCGGGGGAGGAGAGGAAAGAAAGAGACTGCAGTGGTTTCAGTCAAACTGAAATTGCTAGTCGCGCTAATGACTCAAAATTCTTATTTGTTGGTTTTAATAACTGAATATGTCATCTATCATTCACTCAAAGAAATCTACTTTTATCACTCAACTATACATTTACCATTGTATGGATATATTAAGCCAAGCAGTTGAGCAGGGTATATACCCGATATTCCATCTATAAGAACAAAGTGAAGTGAGTTCCTTTAGCTCAGTGGGTAGACCGTCTGACCGGTAATCAAAAGGTCATGGCTCCGATTCCCGTTAGGAACTCAGGAGATTTTTTCTTCTGAGATAAATAAGTTTGTGACGACACGAACATTTCTTTCCAAATCAATCGGTAATACTTTAATAAATCAACATGTAGAATGCTAACTAAAACATAAGTAAGAAAAAAAAACATACCTTTATTCGAAAACAAAGACGAACAAAGGACTTCCATCGCCCCAAGGATTTCAAAGCTAATTGCCTGTTGTAGTGATTTTTGGCTTTACTATGGAAAAAATTTTCTCTTTGAGAACATTTTGTGAACGCGATCCACGCACAGAAGGAACGATACAGGATGCCTGCAAATGAAAACCGATAAAATTATACAACAAAATGGAGCAAAGTTGTTTTATTATGTCTTAATTCCACCGGGCGGACATGTTTGGCGCAGTTGGTAATATCTTTGATTTCCAACCACAAGGTCCCCAGTTCGATACCAGGATTTAGCTTTTTTCAGCCAGCTAATTCTACCAGACGTCAAAACTGCAATTTATTGCATTTTCAAGACAAGCATTTTTTAAAATCCTTTTTTTCTCAAGCACCAGTACTAGTATACTTTGTTACATAAGACATTTCATGGCTTATAAAGTCACTGATTTAAAAAGACACGGTACATAGTCCATTCAATTCAGCTCAGTTTATTATTTGCCTGTGTTTTAAGATTCACATTACAAGAAACAAAATATTGTTAATCATGATACAGTAATTTGACAAACAAATAGAAAAATCAAGGCATTGCATTGTGCACTTTATCTGAAGGAACAAACCGAAAAAGCTCATAAAGAAACCAGAAAGGCTTATCTTTACTATGGGCATTTCAGAAACCAGAAATTTATTCATTTATTTATGTAAAAAAAACATACACACATGCACAGACTAATACAGACAAAACAAAAAGAACAAATTCCAGTGAACAAAGAATCAATTTAGGAGAAAGGATCTTAATTCAGACTTAAACAAAGAGTAATTTGATGAATTTCAAATTTTTTATTTCAACGAATTATAAACTTAAGGTCCTTGGAAAAAAAAGACTGCAAAATGCCTAATATTGTACTTTATGAATAAATATGGCTTGTAGGCAGTAAAAAAATGAATATGAGTTGGTATAAGATACTGTTTACGTTGGATGGATATGTCAATCCCAATGTACCAAAGCATAGTAGAAAATAACAGCTTCTAAACCTTAACCAGGCCGTAGCTAGGCTGCTTTCAGTAAGGTGTCAGGTCCTCTAAAATCATAAGAGGGCAATATAAATATAACGAAAAACACTCGTCCGTGCGCAGAAGTGCTGTATATGGAATGAAAGTGTTGTACCATATTGATTCTTTGACTTTATATCAATATGCTACTAACATTTTTTTTTGGGGGGGACGTAGCTGCTTCTCTCCTCCCCCTGCTAGTTACTGCTGTGCTTAAATAACAGAGAAGGGCTGTGTAGAAGAACAAGTTTAATTGCTGTGTTCCATCAATACGAAAAACAAGAGGGAAATAATAAAACAATTACAATTGTGTCCTACAAGAAACGACCATCACACCAACAGAGATCCCTCCTACAATATATAATTTCTCTTACCTTGAATAACATCAATAACTTACCTCTATTCAGGTATTCTTTGACCTCCCGCACCTTTACCTGCCTTTCATACACCTTAACTGCATGCATGGCTGCATATTCCCTCCAAACTCTCAAAACCTTATTATAAATTTAGATAGACTATTAGCAATAAACGAGATCAATACAAGGTCTGGGAAATAAAAATGTTCCATTTCCGTACAACCTCTCACATCTCACATACGAATGTGAAGATACAAAAATTTGACAAAACAAAACAACCTGACACTTTCCCTTAGCAACAAATATGGGCAATAATTTAACATACTAACTGTTTACTCAGTAGGGCGAGACCATTAGAAGTATATTTATTTGTTCACAATAAAAAGAAAAAGTTCAATATAGTAATAAACTTTATTTGGAAGCTTCCAGATCATTACATTTGCATTGCATCAATTGGGAGACATAACTTATCGCCGCTATTCTAATTTGAATTCCAAGGTCCCAACACGAATCACACACTTTTTTATGTCCTTGTACTCGAACAGACTTCTTAAATGTATTCAACAAATTTTTCAAATATTTTTTTGTGAAGAAATTATCCTTTGGGTTCCCTGAAATGCTGAGCATGTTTGTTATGAAGATGATACTCAATCAAGCCGAAACAACTTTTCATGGCTGCTAGTATTCAGGAAATGATCATTAGTAGTAAATTTGACCGGTAATGCCTGCTACCAACACAAGCTCAGTGCCAGTTACAGTGGCTTCAAGTTTGCTATTACCATACACTTATACATGAACATAAATTAACTATATATTCTTATACTTCTGAAAATAACCAGCAAAATAAATACTGTTCATAAGCAGGTCACCAAAACTATATGCTATTTCACAATTTGTTTCAGATCCGTGCAGCCACTCGCTTTTTAAAAACATTCACGCTTAAGAGTGAAATAAGAGTAATTACTGTAAGTGATTAATAAGATTCAGGTAGAATCGACAAAAAAGAGCTTTAAATAAGTCTTTGAATAAGAGTGGATAGTACATTTTAGTATTATTTACGAAACGTTTTTAGTGTGTATTTTAGTTCTATACATTGCTTTCATATTTCATTATCTAAGATTATTATCAATATTTTTGACGAAGAACTTACGTTGATAGCAGTTTTATAACTGTAGTGGCAATTACTAAAATATGTTATCATAAATAACAAACTAAATAAATAAATGAGAATTGAGCAACATTGGAATGATGTGGAAAACAATGAGCTTGTCAAACACCAGTCTGTGTAGCTGGGGTCTTGTGCGACAGCGAAAAACGTGGGACGGTCGTAAAAACAAAGGAAATGGGGAAAGGAAAAAAAAGTTAGTGCAGAGGGGCGAGGGGGAAGGGGAAAGGCCACCTGCCAAAAAAACTACGGTTTTTCGAATTCTCCGTCCGCCAATGGACGGGAAATACTGGTTGGCTACTTGGATGTCAATCTCAAAATAAATCAGTCAAGTGATCTCAGCATGCATGCATGGCGTGCCCTACTAAAGAAGCTATGACCACAGTTCTAGATAGTATCAATATTTTACGAAGTTCTAACATATAAATAATTTGAGATAAGAACAAAAAATAGTAGTCAAAGATATGCTGTGTGGTGGGGGTGTTCTTGCTGTTTTACCCACGAGTTTTGATACAGGCCCGTAGCCAGGGGGGGTTTTGGGGTGCGGGCTAACCCCTCTTTTTCGGCGAACCCCCTGAGCAAAAATCAAACCTATTGTAATTTATTACAAACTTGCGCGTCATTTTTGCACTGTTTATTACTAGCGTTCGAGCCGTTTCCTGGTCGTACGACGTGTCTGTAACCTCATAAGTAATGAATATTAATAAGGCTTGTTGTCTAGGCAATTTAACCAATTGGTTCGCCCCTTAACACCACCGGGGCCCTTAGGCGGGCCCCTGGACCCCACGCCCAGAAGCCCCTCTCGAAGTATCCTGGCTAAGTGCCTGTGATAAGAGCATGAAATATACAGTGTTTCGTTTTGCAGAGGAAAAAAAACGAGCTTCTCAAGCATGCTGGATCCCGAACAACCGCAAATTGTGATTGGAATATTTCCCGGTTGAAGGGCATCATCTATTATCAGATAGACGAGCAATTGAACTGCAGAGGAGCTGCTGGAGAAAACACTAGCTTCAGACTGTTACTCTAAAACCTGCATCAATATCTGTTTGCTTCAGTGAAAGAAGCGCTTGCATGGTAGTAAGTTTCTCGTTTGCTTTAAAAATTAAATGAATGGTATACTTTGAAGAAGATAACGAGCAAGTGCATGCAATCGATATATTGATATTACATTGTTTTGAAAACAAAAATTTCCAAACTCGCAAGTTTTGCTCTCCTTTTGTTACATGTTACTTGTCCGTTGTCCATTTCATTCTTGGAACGGCAGGAAGCCTTAATCACATCAGTTAATTGCGAAAAGAGTGAAACTGCCACTCAGTGTTATGGTTTATAAGTTCTATATTATCGAGAATCATTTCATTTATCTACACTTCCACAGAAGCAGTTTTCTCCAAAACATTTCACGTCAGTTACAATAACAGCTTGGCTGTTTACAAAAGAAGGAGGGACTCAAACTACTGAGTTTTCGGGCAGGGGGTCTTTCCCATTCCTTTCTACTTTTCGCACAAGACCACCAGCTACGCAGGCTAGTCAAACACACGTCATGTATCATCTATACTTGATGGTTAGTATTTCAGCATCATCCCACTAGCTTTAGCTTTTGCTACAACTACATAGGTCTTTGACTGAAAAGGCAAACATCTTCACAATAGAACGCCCCGTATAAAAACTCTTACTTTCGTAAGTAGATTACTTTTCCAGTGCTTTTTTGCAATGTCATGGAATAATCGTTTCTTCTGGCTGTCTTTGGTGAACTGAACCCACGAAATAACAGCCTGTCTGTAAACGAACGCTGTAATGTCAATTATTAACAGAAAAAATATCATGCCGAGATACCAACCCAAAGCAAAAATTTTTCCTACTTTTGAGATAATCTTCTGATTTTTAAGTCTTATAAAACACAAAATAAAAATTATTACTTTTTACAACAATTTTGATAGTAGGTTTGTTTTGTTTTGATTGGTCTAAAAGATTGTTTTCATAGCGCCCAGAAACACAATCAAAGTTATCCCAAGGTAACCTCGTGGAGTAAGTAAGGTATTGTGTCGGGTAGCTGCTGTATCTTGACTGTCAGTGTTCAGTAATATACTACACAAAAGATCAACACCGAAGTCATGTACCAAACAACGGATTATGACGAGACAAACAACGTTTTTCATTGGTAGCCAAATAACAGTTACCTTAATGAACATTTAACGAATGCATTAATGCGCATGCCGAACATGGAACAATCGGAAATCGATTACAAATTTGTATTGTTTACGCCTAATATCCCGATTCTCAGACTATCCCGATAGCTCTCCACAAGTGTACAAGTTGTAAGAATTTATAGTTTTATGAATTTTATCAATTATGGATACAAGAGCGTATCGTCTTTTTCTTTGTTAACCCTTTCAGTCCCAGCTACTTATCAACAAACAACCTCGCCTTACATATCTCATACAAAATAACACATATTAGTTATGAGAAAATGGGAATTGACCTAATAAATCATTCAATTGAAGATTAAAAGTAAAGTTCTCTTAAAACTGTTTAGTGAAAAGTACAACTGGGAGTGAAAGGATTAAGACGAAAAAGAATAATATTATAAAACAAATAAAACTTGTTATCTGTGCCATTACAGCTTGCTGAAAACCCCGGTGAAGTTAATGAGAGTTCGTTATCGACTCTGTTTAAACTGCAGTCCCTCATCAAAACAGCTGCCGATATGAGCGCATTACTAAATGTTTACATAGCTTTGTTAAAATAATGCTTGTGATAAATGATCGAGGTGTTCAGCACATTGTATGTACAAGTTCTTTAATGATTATAAGAAAAAAGGTCGATCTGGCAAGGACGTACAATAGATATGCAAGAAATATTGGACAAAGTATTGCTTGTAATTGATGGTGAAAGTGGTCAAACACCACGGTCTTCTACCATCAGTTATGTTTTTGTTCCTTATTAAACAATTTAAACAACTTTAGTAAGCTTGATTTGATGAAGTGTAAAGGTACCTTAGCTTGCTACGACGATGCTCTGTCACTTTTTGTTCAACGATTCCATGGAGTCGTGACATAACCACAGCATGGAGCTACAAATAATAATTTTAATTAGGTGTAACGTATTTGAGTTATTTTTCAATGCTATGTTCACACTTGGTGCCTGGGTGGTAGTGCCTGAAACCTGTTGTGTTCAGACAAGGACTCCGTACCCACTACAGTTCCCAACTTTGTACTCTCAGTCATGGTACCCGTGTCCTAATTCAGATGTTAGCAAAAATTGTACTCAGGGACCATGCCCGGGTACCAAGTGTGAACATAGCAAAAGGCTTCCCTCACCATTCAAGACATTGTAGAGACATAGTTTGTACGCCACCAGTTACAAAGGTCAACATTTCAAGACAAAAGCAGTCACCTTCCATGCTGATATTGCTTTTCTGAGAATCTTATGCTGATAAAAAACATCCGCTCTGGCCATCTTCCTCCATTTCACCTGTTTACCGAGTACATACTGCAAGAAGATCATGTGAAAGAAAATTGTTAGTAACTAGTAGTTTCTAATAGAAAGTGACGTGCTGCGAGCTGATTCAAATCTGTTATATTACAAAACAGTGAGATAAAAGCGCTCTAAAGTAAGCATTGACAATTGCACTTTAGAATTAAAACTTACTTAATGCTCAAAATTTGCAATCGCTCAAACGCTTGTGTGATCATAAGAATAATTCTTATTAAAACAGGTGTAATACCAAATCAAATCAGTTATCTTGAATACTACACTGTGAAATGTAACAAAAGTTTGAATGTAACAGAGCTGAAAGACTTAAAAACACATTATTTTCCTCCGGATACCTCGCTATAAATTGATAAATAATTCTAACAAAAATTAAATTAGCGTTTGATATCGTAAAACTAATCCAGCAAAACCATTTTGCCGAAATGTGCACAACAGCATGTGGTCAATCATGCAGTCCGTCACGCTTGTCGTACGCACGGCACTATTACTTTCATTACCGCTGACCGATGTGAGCCACTATCACTCACCAGAGAGTCCGTCCAAAAATCGAATTGAAAATGTGTTGTTATCGTGACCACAGGTAGCCTGTTATGATTAAAGTTGCTGCTCACTCGCTTCGCTCGCAGGCAGTAAATATCTGTGTGGCTTGTTGAAACAACACAACCACTTGATTGATCAGGTTTACATTACAAACATACGAACATTTAACTGTACGAGGCGGCTTGTTTTTTAACCACTTACAAGAACCGGTATAAAAGGGTCAGCGGCAGGCGATTGTCACATTCAGTTGTCGGTTAAGAGCGCATATGCATCTCATCTTTCACTCTATCGAGATTTCAAAATCGAGACTTTAGTTTCATTAACTTTTGTTGATTTCTTTTTCAAACAGGAAGAAAATATTACAAAACATAATATATATTAGAAATTATGGCAAATTTTTATTTTTTTATCAGTTCAAGTAGATTGTTTTAGTATTTAAATGAATATCTTTAAATATTTTTATCGCTCTGAGAGAAGTTGAATCACACCTCCCAAGTATCAAATGTGGGACGGCCGAACTCTTTACAG
>JAOBRB020200329.1:0-12232 GCA_027575285.2 Zoanthus pulchellus
GCTGGTTCTGTTGCTATGGCAACAATAGACCCAAACATTAGTTTGTTGGTTATGTTTTGCACTAGGTAGTTGTAATACACCATTAGTTTCTTCAAAAGTTTGTTTTAGAAGAAAATTGTATTCTTGTGTGGATGAAGACCTTAAATTATTCTTAAGGTTTCGCAAATTTCAGCTTTGATATTCTTATGAAATATCAGTTCTTATATAAAAAAGAAGAGAGTCTAGAGCGATAATAGAGTAGAGTTTGTACTGAAACAGTCGAGTTGTGTTAAAAACTGTCATGACTAAAAAATGTAATAAGCTGTGCACAAACGCTTATTTTATTTCTGAAATTTAGAAGCTGTTATATATGGTCGAGTTTGTTTTGCGATTTGAAAAATAAGACACATTTGGTGGGGTTCTTGTTGCCACAAAGACATTAATTCTGATACATTCCTTTTTTTACAAAAATATATTTTATTAGAATTTTACATTGACATTATGATATCGTAAAAATATCCAGCCATGATGCGAAAAGCGGAGTGTAAACAATTCCCAATTAAGCATGCTCTAATTAGATGCTACACGAAGTGCTACAGCGGGACGAATTGTAAAACATGAACAGATGGTTTCTGGAAAATCTGTTGGTGTTAACCAGGGCCACTCGGTCAGGCTTTGCCAAAGCTATGTACAATCGCGAAGCGCTGACTGACCTAAACACAAGAAATCTTCTACTAGCACTTGTTTTTTTCTTAAACTGAAACTTGGTAGGGATCTTGTTGTTTACTTTCGTTATGACCTGTATCAAAGAGAAGCGAGAAGTATATCAACCATGGCACAGTTAGAGATCAAATGTCTAGGAAGCAATTGTATAACAAACTTTATGTAAACGTTTTAATAAAAGAATATTAGCTGGAGAATAAAGACATATCCCATGGACCGGCGGCGTAGAACTAAGGCATTAAACCAAGTGCAGTGTTTACAACGTAAACTTAAAACATGAACCGGAAGAGTGAATATCAATATTAAGATTCACTCTACGCTCACTCAGCCACTGCATTGCACACTCGCAATACAAATGAGCCATTTTTAACCGAGAACTTGAAGCAATAGAGTGAACAAATAAAATGTAATAGTAAAGTGCGAAGCTCAAATTTGATTCGGTATGGAAACAACAACAAATAACTGAAAAAGTTAACAGCAGATAAAAATACACTCGAGGAATAATCTATTTAGCTTTTAAAAAAACTTATATCAGCATAAAGTTACTTTATCACTAATGAGCTAGGGTGACTCGATTACAAGCGAGCCATATGCATGACGATCGACCTAGTTGCGCAGGCTCATTTAACCGATGTGAAAAAGACCCTAATGAGCCAAGAGGCAGGATGTCAAAATAACTAGAGCCAAGTGTCCAAAATAGTTTTTGACAGAATAAACTTAAAAGTTTCATTGAAAATTTTGCCACGTTTGCGAACCTTTATAAATTCCTCTGCCCAGCTACTCCATTCAGTTCTCCTTCAACTCCAACATTTCTGGGAGAATCTTGGGCATGGATAAACTATATTGGCATAACTGGGACATACCGTTAGAAGACTGAAGCAAGGGGGGTGAGTGGGGAGATTTATTTTTTGCACACTTATTTCAAGCCTCACTAGATTCTAAAGATTTTTTCAGAATATATAATCATGTTATCTAAATTGTACATCTATGTTTCAACAAGAAGTACACAAAATAAAAGCTTATTACCATGCTTAATTCATATTTCATTGCAGGCGGCACTTTATACGTACTGTTAATCTGCTGTTTAATACCAAATTTCCTTTTATAGGAGTTTAGGAGACATTTATTAACAAATCAATAGATATCGCTTTATACATAAAGAAAACATCGATTATTTTGTCTGACCTTTTTTCAGGAGGGGTGGGGGTGGGCGGGGGGGGGGTGAAAAGAAAGGTCACCATAACGAATTTCTTGGAGGAATCAATAGATGTCGCTCCCCTAAGCTAAAATTGGTTAAATTTTGAAAATATTTTAAGAATCATGTTGAGGCTTACGTTTTGTAATGAAGGACGTATACAATAAGTGATTACTTGTTTTGCAATTGCTCTCTAATCCCACTGAATGGGAAATTAAGATGATTTGATACCACAGTCATATCAAATCTGAACTTCAATGTAACCAATATTTTTGAGACTAAGAATGTTCGTAAAAATCATTTCAAGCCTAAAATGGGCTAAAGAGTAGCAATATCTAGCCAAAAACAACATGTCTATAAATATACACCCGGTTTTGCGATTTCTATTCCACCTAATCACAAACTTTAAAAACAAAACCTAAAGTTAAAAAAAAACATTGTAATGTTTACATTATATTATAATGTAAACGTTATAATATTTTTTTAACTTTACGTTTGTTTTTAAAGTTTGTGAGGTCATGAATCGCACCGTGTAATGTTATGAACTCCGCCTATATATCTCATTACTTTTGCATGAGGCTATTGGATAAGAACTATGGATATTTCATATATTTAGGTGGTCCCGTCCACACCTTCTAAGGGTATTTTGGTTGTTTTACTTTTTATCAGGTTTGTGGTTAATAACTTCGTTCAAAGCGATCTCCGGGAGCTAATCCGGAAAGATTTGAGACCCCTCTCTAAAGAGGAAGTTGTTTTATCCGTAAACAATTTGGACACGTGCGGACGGTCATATCCCGGAAATATTTTTGACCCTTAGATTAGATTCAATTATACTTTTTTTAAGGAGAAAAAAATGAATCAGATTACTTTGTTCAAACATCCTCACCTGAGGTTGAAGAGATCCGCTGACTGCTGCCAAGGCGTACCGACAATCCAAAGCCATGCGAATTGTAACTACTTGACGACCGGCGGATGGTTGTCTGATTAGATAAAGTTCTGAAACGGAAAAAAAAATGTTTCGGAATAGAAATATCGTTTCGGAATACAAAAATATTGTGAAACAATTTGCACAACTTGATCTCAATGATAAAGGTTTGGATTTCGGATCGAGGTTACGTTTCTTGGGATGCAAAAAATGCATTGTTAACTTGTTTTGTTTCTGCAGTTGTCACATGCATTTGTTGAGAAGGTTATTGAAAAAAAGCCAAGAAAAATACAAACTCAATAAATCTTACTTTGAGGTATAGAAGTTACTAAGTTAATTAAAAGGGAATAAATGACTTAGTATACAAGAAAACATTAAAGGTATCAATGTACCTGTCAAGAAAAATATCGATTGCTAATACATGAAAGCTTGATTAACCAACAGGATGAAAAACGCAAGTCAAAAATTTATTCCTTTTTTATCAGTATTCGTGACCAAAACGTTTAACATTTTTAGAGAGACCGATATTTTATTGACTTCAATTAGTTCCATGGAATATTCGATCCGCCGACTGTGATATTCAATTAAATCACGTCAAAGAAAAAAGTTTACTTCTACACTTGGCCGCGCGATTTGGACAAATTGTAAGAAGAATCTAAATTGATACTTGGATTTAGTGTAGAACGCAATAAACTTCCCCTATTTCCACACTTAGGCGACACTTGGTGTGGCACGAATCAGTTTTTGTAATTATTTTTGTTTGATTTGACTCTTTTGAACGCCTTCAGTTTGCATCAAAAACTTGTTTTTATATCTCTTAGTAATACCCTTTATATGGCCGCTTAAGACCAATTGTAAGAAGAATCTAAAAACCAATCTTTGGATAGTTTACTTACTTGTTCCACTGTTTTTACTGCAATGTGTACCACACATGTCCAGTCCACTTGGGACTTTGGTACTTGGATTCAGTGTAAAACGCAATAAACTTCCCCTATTTCCACACTTGGGCGACAAAACACTAAACAAACAACCTTCCAAACATTTTCCAGACTGACAAGTGATAAAAGTGGAATGCATAAAAAGTAAAACCAATGAAAGCTGAAACGTAATAGTGAGAAAACAAAGGATTTACTTTATTTGAAAAATAACAGCGAATTCTTATCTAAAAAATGAATTTGGGAGATCGCTTAAAGCATTACTTCGTCTCTATTGCCACCTATATTGTTAAGTTTGTCGACTTTAAAAGTGGAACTTCACGGTCACTACCATAGAATGAGTTGAAAACGAAAATTACCCTTGAAGTTGTTGTGCAGTGCCAGAAAAAGTTAAATACCGAAAAGAACTTTGTTCTTTTAAACAAATGTACTTAATACCCGGTGTCACTGTCATACTCGAAGGTAATAATATTCTCCAAACACTTTTAAAGAAATGACTAGAAACATGTTGAATTCCAAGCATTTTGTAATGCACGTTTTTTAGAAAAATTTTTTTAAAAAAAAATGAAGCTCATATTGGCCAAAAATTAAGAACAAAACAACTGAAATTAAGAACAAGTTCGGGTTGTGGCTGAAAAGAAGTGAAAATGTTTCTATTTAAAATTTTACTGAATATTGTAATTTACGTTCGTAATGTGCACAAAAGCACATTTATTATCTACAATTATTGTCCCAAATGATACCGTAGTCATTTTGATATTGAAAATGAGTTTTTGAAACGATCAGCACTATTATTAAAGGTTGTGTCTTTTTGTTTCAGTATTTTTGATTATTTCAAATATTTTACAGAAATGGAAACAAAATTAGCAAGAAATGTACGCTAAAACCCACAAAAATTCCAAACTGAGCCTCTGCAAAATATAATGCATGGTTCTCATAAAGAAGCGTTAAAGCGTCTGCCTTGGCCAAACTAACAGGGGTGTTATACTATTTGAAACAGTATTTTAGATTGTCAGTAAATGAAAAATATTTGAAGTTATAATTCTAGGATGAACAGATGCGATTATCGCCTTGTGCATTGAAGAATACGCTACTGGTGCATGTTTCAATAGTGTTAGTCCTTTGTTAGGGAAATCTTACGTCAAAGGCATAATAAGTTTATATGTCTTTTTAAGAACTGGTGAACTAAAAAATAAGCAATTTAGAGTGTCTTTGTTAATTAACTTAAAATTAAAGTAGCATTATTTCTTCAAATTTACTCAACTATCAGCTGCTTGAATAATACTATTAGCTAACAAAGCACTGAATTACGATATCAGTCCATTAATAAAACGTTTTAAACTCACAAGTTGACGAAATACTAATTCAAAAATAACTAAAAAGGGTGTTTTTACTTGATTGAATATGCTAAAAACTGAATAAAAGTTACACTGATATTAGTTTAAAACATTGGAAACAATACTTACCAAACCGTTGATAGCTACCATTTTTCAGAAGTTTATGCTCGTTTTTTTTCAAGGTGCATGTAATGCTTTGGTAGTACTGCTAGATACTGTTTGAAGAAGCTCCACATACCATCTTTTATACCTGTCCATACTGTTCAAAGTTTGCGAGATCAAAAGCGGGTCCAAATACCTTACAACTGTAAGTGGCAGTTAATTGATCGATCTCTTTGGTAAATTGTTGACCACCGGATATTTTCCACCACTTTCGTTCAGAAATACCGCCATTTTTCTTCGAAGTAAATTGACTTGAAAACAAGGTCCGAGGAAGGCGTAGGATGTGTCACGCGATTACTGCTCAACCGCAGAAGTATTTCAGTTTTCCCTTGTTGCTTTGGATTGCAAAGGTAAACAAAAGAATTAAGAAGAAGTGTTTTTAAGCCAAGCAGGATTTTAATTTTGGTCCTCAAAGTTACTTAAGATAATTAAAACTCAGCATAATACTTTATGAACGTATAAACAAATCAGTTTTCAAGGGTAATGTGTTCACAGTTTTAAGCAATATCATAGCTAATACTGCAAGTACACGCCTTTTTATAACTAAAATAAAATATAAATAACGGTTAATGTGAACAATGAGGCACAAACTGCCCAAAACCTAATAACAATTAAAGAATATATGTTAAGACTAAAGCTTAATAAAAGTGAATATGTTTTTAGCTGAAACTTTACTAGATCTTTTAATTTACCTTCGCTATTTGTACTTAATTTTGAACGGTCACAGAGGCACCAACGTTTCTCTTTTAGTGAAAATCTACTGTTGTCCCAAATGATACACAATTCATGTAATTCTAAGATTTTCCTCCCACAATCAGCTCTATGTTCCAAATGCTTTTTTGATATTTTTTATTTTGATATTTTTCATTATGCAATCGCTTATTCAAATTTAATAACAAATTGAGCTGAAACAGCTAGGCACCATATTTATTTTTCAATTGTGTAAGTTTTGAATAGCTTCAAACAAACTAATGTATTTTTCAACTCTTAAAATCACGTGACCTTGCGTCAAGTTTTCCTATTAACACTGTAATATATGATAACACTGACAGGGAATTGCAGGGAGGGTTGTTACACTGCTCAAAATACGAGACTGCATGACACAACAACAAACGACAACGATCGAACTGCGCTCGGAAAAATCGATTCAAAGGCACTTTCAATTGAAACAGATCATAAAAAAAACAACCGGGAAAAATGCGATTTTAGATCTAGTGTTAACAAATATGCATGGCTACTATGCTGATCCTCAATATTTCCCACCCTTTGGCCTCTCTGATCACCACAATGTCACCGTGGAGGCTAAAGTGAGAGAAAATTCCCGTCAATCCTCAAAATTCATCGTAAAGCGGGACAATCGAAAAAGTCGGCGAGCCGAGCTAGGACGATATTTTGCTACTATGGATTGGCGCTTGTTGTTTTCCTCAGCTAGCGGCTGCTAGGGTTTGCTTGACATACTCCAATGTCATTCATACTGGCCTTGACATCCTCATGCCTGTTAAAAGAGTTCGTGTCAACACACCATGGTTGACGCCCCACCTTAAGTCGCTGATTTTAAAAAGAGTGAAAGACTTTCGTGAACATGGTGCGGAATCGTCAATTTATAAGTTCTATAGGAACTCTGTAAATCGTGAAAAAAATCATCTAAGGCCTCCTTTTATATAATCAAAGTCGAGCACATGAAGAATGAAAATCCCAAGTTGTGGTGGAAAGAAGTTAAACGCTTATGTGGATTCTTTTCTAACTCGAGCAACATCACCAATCACATCCACATTGAAGAACGTGAGGATTGTGACAACCATGAACTTGCAAACATCATTAACCAGGCTTTGTTTGAACCACTTGAAGAATATTGCTTGGAACAGTCGCTGACCAAGGTCGGTACAAACGCTGACTCGCCTAAGCTGCGTGAGATATTCGAGCTGAGGGTAATGAGGCTGATGGCCACGCTAAACCCCTCTAAGGCGTGCGGCCCACATGAGATTCCAAGTTGGTTCCTCAAGGAGTATGCAGAGTTATTGGTTCTCCCTGTCTCTAAAATCATCAACTCCTCATTCAAAGAACAAAGTCTTCCGAAGATCTGGAAGTTTGCTAACATCTCACCGCTGCCTAAGACAAAGCCGGTGGATAATATTAAGAAGCATCTTCACCCAATTTCTTTCACTCCATGTCTCTCGAAGGTTACTGAAAAGCTTGTTGTTATCGATTACGTGAAACCTGCCGTTCTTAAGGTCCTCGATCGACCCAAGCCAATACGGTACTGTTCCGAAGTCATCGTCAACTCTGGCGTTGATACACATGCTTTATCACTGGACCGAGGGATGCGACGACAACGGGTGAACTGTTAGAGATACACTTTATGATTTTAAGAAAGCTTTTGATTTTATAGATCATAGGATTCTTGTCCGAAAGTTATGCAAATTAGATCTGCAAATTGAAATAAGTAATTGGTTCATTGATTTCATATGTGATTGTCCCCGGAGGATCAAACTCTCAGAGGGGTGTTATTCCGAATGGGTATCGGTCCCTTAATTCTGGAGTACCCCAGGGGACGAAACTAGGCCCGTGGTTGTTTTTAGTGCTCATTAACGACTTAGAAATTAATAATGGTAATAATTTTCATATGGAAAAATGTTGATGACACAACTACATCTGAGATCGTTGTAGGAGCCAATAGTAATTCCCAACGTACGCGTATTGCAAACACTAAGAATATTTCTGAGAATAAAGTAAAACTAAACAGTGATAAATGTAAAGAGTTTAGGATATCATTTGCAACAAACAAACCACAACTCGCGCCTATAGTAGTAAATAATCATAAGATAGATTGTGTTGAAAGCGCTAAATTATTATGAGTCACGCGATCTCTAATAATCTTAAGTGGAATGATTACATTGATCAACTCATTAGGAAGGATCTAAGCGTATGTTTTTCTTGGTACAACTGAAAAGGGCTAAGGTGTCAAAACATGAATTAATACTCTTTTATACATCTTGCATAAGGTCTGTCTTGACGTATGCATCGCCTGTATCTTTCTATGCCCTGCCTATGTACTTAAAAAAGATCTAGAACGTGTAGAGAAACGGGCACTTTCAATCATTTGCCCGGGACTGGCCTATAGAGAGGCTTTAAAACTTACACATATTGATTCTACCAATGTTCACCTCACTATAGCTTATGTGCCAATGATCCGGCCCATCGCTTGCTTGCACAGCATGCGTCCGTCTTCAGGGCCGTCGCGTTATATCCTCCGTCGGAAAAGGCGATTTGTGATTCCCAAATGCAAGACAGAACGCTTTAAGAACAGTTTTTTAGTAAGATCATGTATTAATTGTAATGAAACTTAATTCTTGCTGTGCCGGATTTTAGTCTATTTGTGAATGAGAACGGCGTTGAAATGTACATATTTTAATAGTTTTAAGCTGTTACTGATTACTTTCAAATTATTTATGTTTTGTTATTAGTGAATTTTAAATATCATTTTTAGATATCATTGTAGTTTTATATACTATTTATAATTTATTATATCGTAAAAACGCAATTCAACTCTATGGCTGCAAGTGTTTTTTTATCAATAAACCATCTATCTATCATCTATCGAAAAAGTTTAAATGCAGACCAGTACATTCGTCTTTGAGCATGACCTATGTTACATCCGCAAGGCAGAACTCGCGCACTTGAAAAGCATAAACTGGAATGTGCCATTTTGTCAGGTCTCCACTCTTGTGATGAACTGATCAGTGCCGTACAAGATATGATTACAACCGGGCTTGATATTTTGATGCCTTTCAAAAGAGTTTTTAGAGTGACGCCCATTGGATAAAAAATCAGCTGAAATCTCCAATCTGAAGAGGCAACATGCATGCATACCTTTTACAATCATGGCCCAGATTCCCGTCAATATAAATATTATAGGAACTTGGTAAAGCGGAAACGAAACTCTTATAAAGCAAATTTCCACAATTCAAAGATAGAACGGTTAAAACAGAGTAAACCCAAAGCGTGGTGAAGTGTAGTAAAACAAGTCAGCGGAAATCAATCGCGTCGTTCTAGCAACCTTCTTACTCACTTGCACCGAGCTACACCATTTAATGAAAAGCAAGTTGCAGACACAATTAATTCCTCTTTGCTAGAGTCCCTAGAAGGATATCATTTACCACACGGTATCACAAATCTCCCATTGAGAGATAATGATCCTGAGTTTTTACAAGTATCTGCGCATGAAGTATGTAAGGTGCTTTCACAACTGAATCCTGCAAAATCTGAAAGACCGGAAGGGATACCAAACTTCGTTCTTATTTTAAAAGCACTAAGTCCTCAATGCCTTTTTTCAGGAGCAGATGATTCATGTTTGGTCACAAAGGACTGATGGTAATGGCTTTACCATTCGAACAGTGTTGTTTGATTATAGAAAAGCTTTAAATTTAATTGCCCACGATATCGTTAGCAAATTATGCTTCTCTCTAGTATTATCAATTGGATCATAGATTTGTTGTCTGATAGAGCTCAAAGAATCAAGCATGCAGAAAGGTGATAGGGTGATGTGGTAGGGTACCATCCGGAGTTCGACAGGGAACAAAATTAGGGGCTTTGTTATTTATTATGATAAATGATTTAAGTATTATCGACGCTTTTTTTTTATAACCACGTCAGAAATGATAGGAAAGGGTGAACAGAGTAATGCTCAAGCGGTGGCTGACGAGTATCTGACTGGTCGCGGAGAAATATTGCTTAATAGGGATAAACGCAAAGAACTCTGAATATCATCTGCAAAGGTTAAAAGAGAGTTACCTTCATTAGCTATAGAGGGTGATAATATCGAAGTTGTTGATAGTGTAAATCTCCTAGGTCTGTCAATTTATAGTCATCTAAGATGAATTCGAAATAATCATGTTAGTGAGGTTATTAAGAAAATGTCAAAAATGGTCTACTTTTTTACACAACTAAAATGCTAATGTCTCACAGAGCGACTTATGCCACATTTGTATTATGTGCACACGTACTATTATTGATTATGCTGCACCTGGTTTTCATTTTGCATTACCATTGTATCTAGTTAATGAGTTAGAACGCCAACAGAAGCGCGCTATGCGCATTATTTACCCTAATGTAGAGACAGATATGCACTGGGTTAGGTACTTTTACATTTTTTACATTTAATTATAATAATTTCCACATAGGGCTAAACTAATCCGGAAACGGGGGGTCAGCTGACAGTTACATTCCTACTACTGTCTTTAACAGAGCAAGAGTGCTTGCTTCAACAGCTGAAGCGCTCAAAGTGTTCCATGCTTTTCTTGTGGAAAGAAAAAGAATTTATAATCATTTACTTCTGGTCGGAGTTCTCTGTATTTAAGACAATGCCCCCTGGTTTTAGCATAGCCAGGGCAAACTTCTAGCGGTAATGTTATGCCCACGAGGTCGTATTGGATCTTATAGAACAATGTAAGGTCCATTGCCCTTCGACGGGCCTAAAGGGATTCCCAACCGAAAAACTCTTGCATAGTAGTGACACTACTATTTTGCCGATAGTCGTTGACCACAAAACGTGCTGTATTCGGTCTGTCAAGAAACAACGGAGCCAAGCATGAAGTTTCCCTCGGAAGCCGCAGTGGGATGCTTTCATGAGGAGGCGTTCATCGGGCACTGTGTCGCACGCCTTTGCAAAGTCAAGGAACAGAGCATCGACTTGACCATGGGTTTTGAGCACCTTAGCCCATTCATTGATGACCGTCACTAGCTGAGTTTCACAATTAATGACCATCACAATAATATTTGCACTCGTATATATGACAGTACTGTAAATGATAGTAAGCATAAGTTAAGAAATCCGGCATTTGCCAAAACTTTTTGAATGCAATAACTACAATCTTTGAAACGCCCCTAAGTTTGCAATTTCTCGTTATCGAACGAATAAGTTCAGAGTTTTATTATTAAATCAGCCATCTACGCAAACAATAAACTATGATCTTTACCGTCCTCGTACGAACCTTTTTTAATCTTATGACTTATTATATTTATATACTTTTTAAATTTCATTAATACTAATAATTTTATTTTAATTTTGTAAACAAGCAATTCAGCTTTACGGCTGCAACGTGTTTTTACTAAGGCAGTGGCTAAATGCCTGACAGTCGGAAAGGGTCTTAAATAGTCTAAATGAACGACAGCGGTCAAAAACTGTTGATTAAAAAAATGTTGTTAAATTTATAGTAAATTGCAATATAAAATTTTTTACAGTATAATTTGGAATTCAATCTCAAACTAAAAAGATTGTATGGAAACATTTCTTCTCAGAGAATCAATTAATAGTTAAAAAGACGATCCAAAGCTGTGCACCAACAAGCTGTGCACCAACTTAGATGTTAGTGATACTGATAGAAATGATGAGTTAATCCTCGGAAGATTAATTCTGTGACCTCTATTTCTGGCATCTGTGGATTAACACTTCGGACATTTTAGTGGGTCAGGCTACCACACGAAGACGCGAGCCTGGCGCGGCGGCAGCAACATAAACAGATAAAGACGATGCACGTGTAGAATACAGGAAGAACAAATCTCAAGTTCGTTTTTGTGTGACCAAATTGGGGTGTAACGTATTGTAAATATGGATTTTGTGCGGTGAGCCAATCATAGCAGAAAATATTCCATGCATAAGCAAACAGCGCCGCTCATGTACACTTTTTTTTTTAATAAGAACATACTTAATAAGAACAGTGAGGCTCAAATCGCCCGAAAAATATGAACAAATTAAGAACAATTTGAGGCTGAAATAAAAATGAAAAAAAAATAGCAAAAAGAGCGTAAAAAGAAAAAATTGCAAAATAGCAAAATGAGCGTGGGAAGAAGTCATCAAACAGTAAAAGCTCGGACGAAATTATGGTGCGGTACAGTTAATTTTGTTTAAAAAGTAAACAGGAGCAACTTCGCACTGTAACTTGATACAGTACATGTAATACCATTAAAATGACGTGTC
>JAOBRB020200439.1:0-12231 GCA_027575285.2 Zoanthus pulchellus
ATGAAAATACATTGATGCTAGATCGTAAACGGCCGAAACACAAACCTCACATGTAGGCATTAATTAGTATTTTGTGTGAATATCTGATTTCTCCTTGTCTCGCTGAAACACAAAACTTTCGCAATCTCCCCAGTTAAACTATTTTTAAAATAGGTTTTTCAAAAAGCAGTTAGTGTTTCAGTAACTCGATGAAAACGTCCCTTTACTTCCAATCATCCAATGTATCTCAAGCATTAAAAAATAACCAGTTTTTGTATTTTATTTCGGCTTGCAAATGAATTCAATTACCGTTTTTCGCACCTGGAATTCTTACTGCGGAAATTTTGAGTCAATAAAAAATTTTGGTGACCAGAATATTTGTGCTGGCGACCAAATCTAAAAACTTAGGAGCTAGCTGGCCCCAGGGTTTTTTTTCTAAAGTCGAGCCCTGCATATGAGTGTGAACGTGGCCAATCAGTGTTCAAAATATCCGCCGGCTGCCGGCAATGGCCGGCAGATTTTGGACCTTGTCGGTGATTTTCGTTTCCACAACACAGTTGTCTTGTAGGTTATTTATGTTTATACCGTTTTGCAAACAGGATATTTTATCTGGCTACGAAAACAGCTGGCAAAAATTTTGGACGAAACAAAAGAGCTTACAAAATGAAACAAAAATTATTTTGAACCCTGCCAACTGTCTCTTTCTGACTTCTAGGTGAATTCACAATTTCATACAAATTCACATGATTGTTTTTGTGCTAGAGAAAAACAAAATAAGTGAATTTTGATCAAGTTCTCATCTCTTCTCGCATTATTCCTGTTATCTCTGCATAACATTTTGGGAGATGTTAGTCTTTCATGAAAAGTCACTTACATTAACATCAAAAAATTTCGAACAATTTAATTTCAGACAAATGAATTTATTATTTTATTAAGAAAATATAAACAAATTGTCTGTTACTGTCCTCAGTAAGGACGTACTCTTCTAAAGCTCTAATTTTACTGGCTCTCGTTAAGACGTTGTTGCATTGTATGGTTGGGGTAAGGTTTATTGTGTATTGAGATTCTTTTGTGTTTTCATCCAATTAAAAAAGACCTTCTAAACTACTATGTACCGACCCCCTTAAAATATAAATCGATGGTCTATATCCTAGCGAGCTAAAAATTTTGGAATAGATTAATATTATGATAAAATTTTTGACTGATATTATTGATTTTTTTGACCGATTTTGATGTTAACATATGTCAATTTTGCACTAGACCCTTCTACATGTTTCCTACCAGCATCCAAAACTTTAATGATAGCATCTGTATTCTCCACATCTAGTGTGACTTTATCCATGCGACCTGCACTTAACAGGTCAAGGAAGACTGCAAGCCGTTTCTTCACAGACTTAACAGCCTCCTTTTGACGAATGGCTGCATCGCGAGGATGGTATTTATTTCTGAACCTGTAAACAGCAGGTAGCAATTAGAAAAACTTCTAACACTAAAGCTGGAAAAAAACAAAATTGCTGATCAACATTCTAGAGAAAATTATATTTTATTGAAAGAAGCAAGTACTAAGTAGAATTAAAATTGCTCAGAAATTATGTTTTTTAATAATTTTAAATATTTTCAAAATTTTCAAAACTAAAAAACAGTTGTTTAAACGTTGAATCACAGACAGGTGACCTTGTAAAATCGATGACAAAAACTTTAGAACTGAAGCAACTATTGGAACAAACCATTTTAAACTATGCCATTTACAGCATAAAACTCGAAGCAGCTTTTCGTTTTCAAAAAAACTCAGTTTTGAAGTTAACAAAGAATTCATCTTCTTTCTTTCAGGCAAATATTTTATATCTTAATTTAAACAATCAATGGTTTTGAAAAAGCTTTCTTTGCTATTCAAAAATTAAAGTTTTTTCAATGGCAAAAAAATGTTAGTAGATCAGACATTTTGCCAATTTCCAGAAATATCAACAAAAAAACAGTAAAACATAAAAACTCAAACAAACATCTACCCTTTTAAACAAAACTTACATTGTGCATCTAGCAAAGAGGGTTCCTGGGATCTCAAATCAAATTTCAAACTTCCTATTGGATGGTTGGTTCCAGCGACAATAAAATTTTATTTATCAAGTCACAATAAGAACTGTTTCACTTTTAGCACACCAACTGCATTGTGTGCAGTGGTTACCTTCTCAAATAAAGTCTATTGTTCAACATTTTTATGAAAACAATTACTATGGTCAAACATTCTAAAGGCAACAATCAAGAATTCTGAAAACCAGCTGCATTGTGCACAGTGGTTGTATACTCAATAAGATCAAACATTCTAAAGGAAACAATATGAAAATCGAAAACCAGCTGCATTGTGCACAGCGGTTATATGCTCAACAAGATCAAACATTCTAAAGGCAACGATCAAGAATTCCGAAAACCAGCTGCATTGTGCACAGCGGTTATATGCTCAATATGATCAAACATTCTAAAGGCAATGATCAAGAATTCCGAAAACCAGCTGCATTGTGCACAGCGGTTATATGCTCAATAAGATCAAACATTCTAAAGGTAACGATCAAGAGTTCTGAAACCAGCTGCATTGTGCACAGCGGTTATAAGCTCATTAAGATCAAACACTCTAGAGGCAATGATTAAGAATTCTGAAAACCAGCTGCATTGTGCACAGTGGTTATATGCTTCAATGAAGTCAATGACTACCCGACAATCAACAAAGCCGAAAACCAACTGCATTGTGCGCAGAGGGTATTGCATGTTTTACAAGAATGTCATTCACCCTCCATTTGTAATGATGAAAAACATGGGTTTTGCCGAAAGTGAAAGTCTTGTTTAAATGAAATGCCAACTGGGTAACTGTCCACTGTGCTGGGTTTGGGTGCAGAACATAACTAAGGGAATAGCTGCTGTGAAAGAAAAAGCTATATCAGAACAATGCTGCAACTAAAAAATATCCTTCACATCAAAACAATAACAGTTTCACAACAACTGACAACAACAACACCTGGATATTAGGTTAATGTACAAAAAATTATACATGTAAGTACTTGAAACAGGAATTTTTAATGATAAGAAGAGAGATTGATCCAATTGTAAATACATTTTGGAGAGGTTAATGGTGAGATTGTGAAAGCAAAAACCCTTATAGGTGTAAATAACTGAAGTTACTAAGAGACACTAACAATTAAAGTGAAACCAACGCTTGTTTTGAGTCAGTGAAAAACATCACTGACTCAGGTGGGATTTGAACCCACGACCTTCGGGTTACTAAACCGCCACTCTACCAGTGCTTATTCTCATAGTGTCATTAACACTGTTGACTGTGTGTTTCATCGCAGAAATATTCTGTGTTCACGCAGATAAGATTGACTCAGTAGCTCAGCTGGTAGAGCGGCGGTCTAGTAACCTGAAGGTTGTGGGTTCAAATCCCACCTGAGTCAGTGATTTTTTTCACTGATTCAAAACGAGCGTTGGTTTCACTTTATGTGTGTAATTCCTTGAGGATGATTGAAATTACAGTGACACTACATATTGTGTATAGAGAATGTTACACAGTGGTGCAAACATAAAGTTTATCTTCAAGTGGTAAAAATATTTCACAAGTGAGCTCATCAAACAAGAGAATTTTGTTATTACTAGAAAATGAGCCTATATGTTCAAGCCAACATTTAATTTTCTTTTTATTACACAGATATGAATGTTTCAAAAATAGAACAACTTGATGAAAAAGATGGCACAAACATAGGAATGAAGTCATTAATATCTTTGGTGTGGTTCAAATTTTTTTTTGGTTCAATTTTTTTAAACCATTTCATTTTCTTCAAACAAGTTTCCTCTTCTCATATATCAGTCTCTGAGCAATAACTGGTGATATCTAGAAAAATTGGTATGCTAGCAACGGTTGCTTGCAAGGTCAAGTGGGGATGAAGCAGGAGTACAGATCCAAACAAATCCAAAAGTCAGTAGTTCAAATCTTGGGGTATTCCAAATTAAACACAAAGAAAAAGGAAAATAGTGTTTAGGTATAAGATAGTAAGAACAAAAAGGGAAAAATGAAAATATTAGAAGAAAAATAAAAGTAGAAAAGAAGAGGTGTGTAGAATATGGCTGTAGAAGTAAAAAGAAGAAAAGGTAGGTAGAAAGTGGTCAGTGGGTGGGTGGGTGGGGAGTGAGTGGGATAGTAGGTGGAATACGAGGAAGGACTCAAATTAAATTAAAAGCCTTTTAAAGACTGCTCATAAGACCTGATAAACAAAATTTAAACCAGTTTGAAAAAATTTAAACTAGTTTAAAAAATTAAAAATTTAAACTAGTTTGAAAAAAAATGAACTAGTTTAAAAAATATTGAACTAGTTTAGAAATAAAATTACGCAAATTCAAAAACTGAACCATAACATCTTCACTAGTGAGGATATGGATAATGTCACTTGTATCCTGGATGTTGTTTCATATGAAATATCTATGAAAGGCATGTTTTATAAAACACTCGTGTCTATGTAATAATAGGTGTTAATATGAGATTACTTAACCAGATTTATAACTTTAAAAACTATAAGGAAACAATCATGAACAAAGCATAGCCGTGCTCCAAGCTTAGTTATTTTGAAAGTCGCCTTTTGGTGGCCGTACTTTTTAAACAGGTCACCATGGATATCAATTTGGTCGCCATATTAGTAGAAAGAATGGTTTTGGTTTCTAATCTTGTGATCATAAGCCTGTAATTCATCCAAAAACAATGAAATGGCGAAAAAGGAGGTTGACAAATTGGTGACCGTTCTGACAGTTTAAGTTGCCCAATATTGTCAGTATCTACTCACCATGGAGACCAAAATGGTCATAGCTTGGAGCACTGCATAGAGGTAATGAAAATATGTATGACAAGAAGATAGGAAAAAAGACCAAATAAAAGGAATTTTATTGCTTGATGAACATAAACTTAGCATATCAATTAAGTTCTATCTCTACAAACCAAAATTACCAAAGTGGTTGCAGGGTTTTCAGTAGAAATTTTCAACAGGAGTCCCAGGGACCCCTTCATTTCTGACTTAGGGGTCCCAAACAAAATATAAGGGGTCCGACAAAAATGCAAAACGCACTAGTTGGACTGATATTCTCTTTCTCTTGCATTAAAGAGAGGATTACTTCCTCTGTTCTAACAAAATTTCTATCATGAATCAAAAGTTAATGTCCTGACAATCTTCTGCATCCCAGGGATGCATTACATTTCATTTTTTGTGTCCCAAATTATTTTTTTGCATAAAATACGCAATATTTTGCATTAATGAAAATCCTGGGTTGATATACTTACAATGAAATGCTTCAAATGTACAAAAAATTTATAGTCCTTACACCATTTTAATAATTACTAAATTTTTTGCTCTGAAACATTTGCTACTAAAAAATTGATCTCTATGATAAAAAAGGATAAATATAGATTTTTTTTATAGAATTATTGGTTTCAGATCATAACTGTACAATCTGGATAGCCTTTAGTAATTGGTAAGGTGCTAGTCTATCATGTGGACGGTCGGGTTTGAGCTTCAACCAGCTGGCCAAAAATCAAATGCTCTTCATGTCTTCTCAGATGAAGACATCCAGCCATAGAGACTCAGGGATGAATCTGTTTTTATGTCAGTGTTTCTGTAATTTGAAAGGTCTCCATACTGCATTGAGTCACTAGTAAAAAAGTGTGTCGCCAATCACAAGCAGGAAGAAATGGTATCTAGTTAATTATAATTACTATTATTATTATTATTATTATTATTATTAATATTATTATTATTCTTATTATCATCATCATTGAGAGAACAGCAATTAGGAAAGACTCTGTAATTGCTCAATATGACTAAACAAGAGCTTAAAACAGAAAACATACCATTCTTCTTCTTTGTGACGCATGAAAAAATCAGCCATTTGAGTTTTCTTAAACTCCAATTTATACTCTTGATATTTTCGAACAGCTTCCATGTCATCAATATTATCTTCCTGGGCATTCAGGAACTGCTTGAACGTCATCATTACTGGCACATTGGACTGGCCATCCATTTCACCCCTATTTTATACCAACATCATAACTTTATTTAATGGTTAGCACTTGTTCACATACCTTAAAAGGACCTAATTATGGTCTCAGAACAAGTTTTGGCATCTTGAATACAACAAAATGAGAGTTTGTTTGCTATAAATCTGGACTTCTCCTGTTTCATAAAATTGTTATCAGAATGATCAAGAGGTTTGAATAATAATTAGGTCCTTTTAGGTATGTGAACGAGTGCTTACCAAAATTCATCAAGATATTACTTTCACAAGTTTTGATGAAGTTCTGAACTCTCCCTAAATTATCCCTATTTAATCTCTTTATAACTTTTGGGAGCATTTATCACTTCATATAAAGTCACTTGCCAGGTATGTTTTTTTTGTAAAATTGTATACTAAATAGCAAACTATAAACTTGTGAAATCCAATGCAACAGAACTAACTTTGATTGCAAAAAGAAACTCAATGTCAGACACAAGTCTGCGGTCTAGGATCCAGGCCTGGTGCAATCTCTGCTTAACAAGACCTACGCTATATTTTGCATATTATAATATTATGATATAATATTATCATTATGGGTTTTTTTTCTGGGAAAAATGTTAAATAGTTGTTTTTTCTTTTTTTTTTTGTGGTGGGGGGGGGGAGGCAACAGGAATTTGTTTTTCTGTTTTTTGCATTAATTCCACTCCATACCCCCAACCACAGGCCATGGAACCTATAGACTCTCTAGGTAAATAGATATCTGAACAGACATAACTATAATGCTACTGAAAAAAAAAATAGCAAAACAGTTACTGTTCATCAGCAGGATGCCCAAATTGTGTGCGATTCTGCAATTGGTTACCTAATCTTAGGTAATTTATCGGGGTATGACATATGCATACTCCAACTTAACCCTAATTGTAACTATAATCTTATGGTGTCCAATCACCGCCAAAATTCACTCTTTCCAACTTAAAAGATTAGTTTCCAACCTTTCAATTTGAACATTAACTTTTTTAATTTAAATGTTTGATTAAAGAACATAAATATTCAATTCAAACATGTATGTAAACAAACAGTTTGAACTTAAAAGCGTTTAATCCAATCATGCTCACTTGAGTTCAAACTAGAGCAGGTTCAAAGTGAAAGCTTGCTCAAATCACTTAATAATACAAATATTTGTTTCGTGGAAGTGCAATCTTTAATCTAAACATGCACAGCAAACATGCAGTTGTAGCTATCAATATGAACTGCTTTAACGTGAACATAACTAGTTTTCTATGTTATTTTGTCAATAATTTAATTTTGGATCATGGTGTTGTTTCTGCTTTCATATGTGTGGATTGACCCCAGACCTTATTACAAATTTCCCTGACACTCAAAGATCCTGAAAAAAAGTTTCTGAATTGCCCATCTTTCCAGGTTGTTCACAGACCACATGGACACTGTCGCGTGTCAGTTGTACAACAGAATGTATAAGTAACAGTAATTTAAACTTACCTTGGCTGCCTTGCATCTTGTGGAGATTGCATTTGTTGCATTTCCATATTTGGATGTCCCCAGGCCCCATGATGTGTCATCCCCCCTCCTCCACCATATGGGACAAAAGACTGGTCCCCATGATAAGGCTCATCCCTAATGAGATGATCAGAAGACTATTTAATGTTGACTTCAGAAAATTTTAAAACCTCTTTATGAAAACTTTGAATTCGGTTGAAATAAAATAAATGAGCAGAAATTTAAGCAAGTATTCATTAAAACAAAGTTACTCATGCATGTCTACTGAATGAGAAAGTTTGAACATGCAGATCAATAAATTAAAGAACTTCTGTCAAATCTGGACTCAATTTCCTTCATTGTAAACCCAAAGAAGCATTTCCAAAGTTTTAAGAATAGCTGTTAATTTTACATACTCATCTTCCCTAGTTTCTTCTTTCGACTTCTCAACAATAATACGGGAAATTTCTATTCTCACTCAGGATTAAAATGCTTTTAAGTAAGTTTTCTCTATTGATTCTTGATACTTTATTAGTATTTTCAATCAATCAATCCAATTTTAATCCGAGTTTATTCCTGTAAACTGGGGTGGCAGGATTGAACCCTATCTGGCTGCAATCTCTCCCACTCCCACTCTCCATTGTGCTCAATTCATTGTATCCTCCTTCTTCAAGCCAACACTCCTACTCTCCTTCTCCACTTGCATTTTCCATGTCTTCCTCGGCCATCCTCGCTTCCTTTTTCCCTTCACTTCAAACTCCAATGCTTTTCTCAAAATATGCCCATCATCCCTCCTTAACACATGCCCGTACCATTGCACTCCATTTGCTTTTACTGTACCATCTAAACCACTGTTTCCTTCAATCCCAACATCTCCATTAGGTCTCCTGTCTTCTTTCTTGCCATTAGTTTTGTATCACACATTGCTCTAATCATTGCTCTCTTGGTCCTTTTCAAAATTTCCATCTCATTTTCATTTACACCTTTTTTTAACAATTATATGAAATAAAATATTACAAATTCATGACTGTTTGACCAGTATTAAGGCACCTGAAATAGTTTTTAAAAATTAAATGCGTTTTTGTAATTTATCTCATTGGATTCACTTGTATGACATCACAAATTATCTAATTTACATATTTGAAAAATGTTAATATCTCAGCAACCAAAAGAGCTATTTCGATAAAACCAACGACATTTTCAATCATTTTCAAAACCCTTTCAAACAAATTATGTTCTATTTAGGGGTTATATACACTTTAAATAGCAAACTGTCAGTATTCATTTGGTTTTAATCGATACAATTACATTACAACAGTTATGACAGGAACTATTTACTAACATAAAAAAAATTATTATTATTATATTAATAATAATAAAAGAAAGAAGTATGGAAATATGTAATATTTAAAAATCTGTGTGGAAATCTTTTGTTTAAAACATTTCTTTTTTGCTACTCATTTGATTGATTCTTTTTCACCAAATTTTTATTTTGTCCTAGATGCAACGTACTTATCAAGGAAACAACTGCACACACCATCACTGTTTAACTCACAGGGGTACTGTCAGGGTGGTGCAGGAGTTAGCTATTGTGCCTCCCAGGGGCAGATCCAGAAATTTGAAAAGGAGGGGCACAGTGAATGCCAAAGGTGCTAGTTTTCTAGGGGGGTCTGAGGGCATGTCCCCCCAGAAATTTTTGAAAATGTGAGTCTCTAAAATGGCTATTTCTAGCATTTTGCGACAAATTTCGTATCATTTAAGAATAATTTCTTCTTGTAAACTTTGTTCAAATAAAGAGGTCAAATAAATGCAATACGTGGTATTTTTGTAAAAAAAAAATCCCAAAGGGGGGGGGCACAGGCCCCCCAGGGCCCCCCCTTTGGATCAACCAATGCATCCCATTGCTATGACCTAGGTTTGAATCCTGCTGGGGGAATGCGTGGGGCAGAATTGTATGATCTTAAGTGCAACATTGCATCTTGAGAAACATACATCTTTCTGTTGGACACAGAGAATATTGACAGAAGGGTCCAACTGAATGCACAAAAAAAAATTGAATGATTATGCAACCTACAAATGCCAGGAAAAACCAGCATCACATCGTATGCAACTCTGTGTTTCATGTAAACAATTTTTATTAGCTGATTGGCTTTTCATGGTTCATTTTGCTGTAAAGCTTGAAACTAAAGCCGAAAAGCTAAGTCGTTGCATTATTCTGAATTTCATTTCTGTGAAGTTTTAATAGTAATACTTATATTCATAGAATTTTATTCAAAAGAAACAAAGCGTCAGATTCTCAATGAAGTAAAAGACGCAAAAAGAAAGATTCGCTTCGGAAATTGAGCAGAACACAAATTGACACAAGAATTGGGTGAGCTCACATCAAAATGATCCGTATTGGTAATTTTTTCTTTCTATACTTACCAGTCCCTTCTCACTCGTTTCATAGGAGGACTCATCTCATGATGTCTTCCAGAACCTTCTCGCCTACCGCGATCCATGTCCCTATATTCACCTCTCCTACGATCCCAAGAATTGTCGCCTCTTCGATTTCGGTCGGACCAATCGTCTCGACGGGAAGAACGTTCGTCCCTATCCCGCCTTCTTTCAGTGTAATCGCTTCTTTCCCGACGAAACTTATCTCTACCTCTTCTTCTATCGTATTCTTCATCGCTGTCTCCCATCTTCGAGGATTGAAAAATACAGACAGAAAGCAAGTTACTTCTTTCTTTCACTCCAAACTTTGAAGCAAAATGGTGACCATGTGTTAAGGTACCCGACAACCATTGCGACTTAGACCCAGGCCTCGGTATTTGGGAAAACAAAATGGCGACGTCTCCACGTGTTGTATGTTGGCAAGATCGAGAAGAATGGCTTCAGATTTATAAGTATTTATACAACTTTGAAGAACCAGTCTTACAACAAAAAGGTGTCTATCGCATTGAAGCATGGAGAAGTCGTAGTGGTGGGAAATTTCCGGTTGCCGTAGAATGCACTGGACATTTGATTTCGGCTTATCTGGCAGACGCCGCTGCACAGTTAGAAACCAACGAAACGCAATTGATACTTTCAATGGCCTTAGTGCGTTTCGTGAATGGCATGGCTGATCCAAGCCAGAAAGGACTCTATGCTCGCTCTGTGCTATCAATAGCAGAAGAAATTGGCCTTCCCGACTGGCTTGTAGACATGAGACATGAGTCAACTCACTCCAGTTTACCCTCCCTTGAAACTTTGCGTGTTGGTCTTGGTGTTGCGCTTAATTGGATCAGAGACAAGTACTGGGAAGCACAGGTGATTATTCACAGAGAAAGTGAACAGAACTTAATAAAATGGCTAAATACTTATAAGAATAAGCAAATAGAGTATCTGGCGTGTAAAAAGAAACACAAAAAGGCAGTTAAAGATGAAGTTTCAAAACTCGTGCAGGACATCGTGACTGTAACAGATACTAACGAGCTGTGGTAAGTGTGCTAAAGAAGTGTAACCCTGGAGGGAGGGAGGGGGGGGGTTAATCATCAAGGGTAGGGAGTTAATCACATGAATTTTCTGATGGGGTATGCTACTGGACCTTCACAAACTCCCTGAACCTGCTCTAAACTCGAAATTTCTTGATATTTATAACCTGTTCTATCTATCTAAAGTAGCAAAATTGATCTTTTAAGTCAGGTAATGTACCTGTCATCGGACCCCAGGTGTGGGGACTTTGAGATAAGTACATCCCCGTGTAGTGCGGGAAATGTGGGGAAATATAAGTACACTGTCCCCACCACTGGAGTAAATGTGGGGACTTTTCACGAGACACTGGCTGGGAGCTAACCTGCGATGGATTAGTGTCCCGTCCAGGGGGAGTTAAAGACTCTCATCCGCTTAACACTACGGAAACCGGAGATAAGCGCCGGCTCTATGGGCCAATTGGCTCGAAAGGATTTAGCTTTTTTTCACGAGACACTGGAGACTGGGGACAAGTGTTAAGGCAGCTCCTGGAGGGAGGAAGGCTGGAAATACAGGCCTCTCACTAAGAAAAAAAGGAGGTGTGCGGGACATTGCACGCCTTGCAAAATGTTGGCGTGCGATGGCGTGCAATATTTTAAAAAGCACATATTTTTTTAAATTGACATTACTAGCGTTATGCAACTACGTTTTATACTTTTCAGGTTCATCCAGTTAAAGTTTATGCTTGTTTGTTCATATGAAAACAAAAAATCCTCAAACTGCACATAGCTTTTACTTGATAAAGGGAGATAAAAAAATGGTAACAATTTTTTTTTAGCAAATGACTTATAAACAGAGATCAGATCCTTGAACCATTGTATCAAACCAATTCTCAAACTATTGCATCAGGTTGACAGTCCCTAGAACATTTAATTAGTGGTGGCTCATAAATATTCGTAAATATATACTATAAATTAATATTCATTAATGTTATCATTAATGTCTTATTTTATGGTTTTTGGTTGAATGTATGCTACTGTCCCAGTGCTCGAAATTAGCAGTCGTCCGGTCATCCGAGATGACCAAAAAGTTTACCAGGCAACTGATTTTTATTAAAATTAAGAGGCTGGTTGTCTGGGGAAAAAACAATGGACAACCCAGCCAAAACTTAAACAGAAAATAAATTAACCATATTTACAGCACCTGACCTACGCAACGATTATGTTTTGTCAATGTCCGGTAGTGTGAAGTTAATAATAATTTGCCTCAGCTAAGCGTTTTCCTGTGTTTTGGATATCTGTA
>JAOBRB020200518.1:0-12227 GCA_027575285.2 Zoanthus pulchellus
CCCTGACGCATTCTCTACGTCCATTCTGACGTCTCGATTTTGTATTATTGATAGTTGCATGTAACAAGATGTGTCAATAAACGGTACCTCCGGGATATACGGTGCCCGCTACCCGGCTGTATCCAGCTATTCTCCGTATAAGGAATATTGTTGTGGTTTCTATGTTAAACCGAATCGGTTTAAGACAGAATCAACTTTCTTATTGAGTTCCAAACAATAAGCTGCAATGTACAACACATTGATGATTTTTTGCCTAGTCCAATTATGTAAAATTGTCAGTGTTCGCCATTCAAATGCATGGGAGGGGTTCTCTTTCACTGTTATGGACCCTTGGTCCATATTAACTTATTTTTTCTGGCTCAGTTTGCTACAAATGCGTCTGTATTAATAATATATCGACTTTCTTAAAAATATCTGAAACCATAAAGAAGATTAGTTTCTAATGCCTATTGCTATGTCCGCAAGAATCTTTATACTTTCACAAATGCGCTTATCTTTTGATTCCTTTATCCTTTAACTCACGTGACTAATAATCCCACCGCATATTAATCGAAAAAGGTAATAGTAATTAGTTTTAAAAAAGTCTCATAGCATATGTTTGAGAAAAACCCAGAGCTAAAATTTTTAAAATTTAAAATTAATATTCTTACATTTACCTAATTGGATTTGGATTCTTATACCTATTTTTATCACCTACTCGTTTTTTTTCTCAAGATTAAATGACAATTTTATTTAAAAGAGAATGTTTATAATACGTGCACGTGGGTGTTACAAAAATAGAGTCTTATATTTTCAAACCTTTTTACAATTTGTTTGTTTCAAACTTTTTCATCACATGGTGTGTTGAACCTTTTTACACAAAAGAATCTTTCGTATTATTTCGAAATAAACATTTTGGGTTTGAACATTTTGTACAATTAACGCTTCGTAGTCGAGTTAACAAACATGGGAACAAATTGACATAAACTGATCAAGTGTACTGAAATAGATCTATTCGACTTTGTGCGGGGTGTGAGATTTTATTTCTAAATTAACTTTTGGCGACTTTTAATAAAAACGAATGGCGAATTGTAAAAAGTTTTGATTACTTAAAGTAAATATTTCAGTTTTAGGTATCAAAAATTTAATGTTTGATTTATCGGAAAGATAAATTGCGCGATAGCATTGATTGAAAAATTTAATCAAAATTTTTCAAAACATATTATTTATCCCCCAAAACTAATGGTATCCTGGTCTTCATAGTTTCAACGCTAAGTGATATTTGATGAACTTATTAAATCTTGTTTTTATTAAGGACACCCGACTCGGCCAGTTGACGTGAGAAAAAAGTTTTGCGGGTGAAAACTAATTGTATATTTGATTTTTGAATCCGGCTCGAGCTTTCAAAGGCAAAATAGTTGCCATAACATCTTTTAATTTAACGGCTAAAATCAGTCTTACCAAAACTAAAGAATTGCTTGTTGTAATAATTAATTTCTTTGCAAATTTCTATAGCCGGGTGATTTGTCACTAAAAAAGATTACATCTACCATACAGTTTTGTTATTGATATTGTTGATACACACCTTTACAGCTATCAGTAAAGTATAGTATATATGAGTATCTTCCTGCTTTTAACAAAAGCTCGTAAGAGACTGTCTTATCTCGTACTGATAGTAAAAACATTTGTTGTAAAAACTCTAGTCGGAAAAACGTTTGTTATGTTCAGTTTTTATTCAAATCATTCAAAACAAAGTAGTTAATTTTGTTTTTACAATATAGATAGTCAGCACGCATGTTTTAATGAATGGAATTATTAAATCAATTTATTTTATACATGTATAGAAAAGTAATGTAACAAAACAATTTCTAATGTTCTAAAGTAAAAACCAAATCAAGTTGTTCATGTCAAATCTTCTAGTTTTAACCCGTCGAATGCAACCCTTCAATTTTCTATACTGCTGTATACAGTTCCTATGGCTATACGTTGCCTTGATATTAAAAAGTCCCTGAATCGAATCATTGTATTTTAAAAGTATTGTGGAGTTCAAGTAATGTCTTGAAATTATACAGAGAAGCGTTCTTGTTCGCTACCAGCTATTTATAATATTTTACAACTTTTTGCCTTAGTTTCAGCTTTTGAATCATTCGCTTTGTAACTCTAACTGTATACCTGGTGCTGGAAAAACATATATATATAGCATTTAATTCTTTATTTAGACTGGTTATTTTTAAATGGTTGATCATGAGGTATCGTAGCAAAAACGATTTGAAAGTTCTGGTTGTTTAATTCTATGAAATTTTATTTATACCCTTAGTACATCAGGCAGTTTAGTGCTATCCAATAATTTCAAAACACCTGCTAGCTACTGAATCTGATACAAGCTTTAAAAAACAGCCGATTTGCCTCCACACCAGAGCTGAAAGAGACCAAAACAATTTAGTATTACTTTTTCCGTTCATTGAATGTTCATGCATGTTCTGCGAAAAACGTCTATGACACATCGCTTAAACAGATGCCGCCTTAACTTTTCCTTTTTGCTTAAAGAATATATTTTCAACTAATTAAACGACGAACTTTTAAAGAGATGTCTCTCTTTCTAACACTTCTTCGTCATAACAAAAGTCTCTAAGAAGTCGTACACGATAGGCATTTGATGCGGAATGTTGTGCACTGTTTTTAAAACCGCCAGCAAAAGATGAATCATTAAAAGAAGATTTTTGTCTTTGGTATAAGCTTGAACGAAGATTTGGTTTTTGACAATGTAGGATTTGCTTAAAAGCTAGCTTAAATTTTTGGCTAATAAATGTAAAAAGGATCGGATTTACACCTGAATTTAGATAGGTAAGTGCCTTAATCACGTCGTTACTAACTGGAGTTCCATACGTCTTCTTTGTAGCGTAAATTAAGTTTGAAACAAAAAAACTGCACCAACAAATAATGAATAGTCCAATTACTAAAGCCATTTGCTTGGCAGTACGGATATCTCGCTTGAATTTTGTTCCGCCGGCTCTTTGTAGCTTCTTACAAGAAGACCGCGCTCTCTGAACTTGGAAAATTCGAGCATACGAAAAGACGATGATCAGCAGGGGGAGAAAAAAGCTTAGTGTTGCAATTGGATAAGCTTTGTACCTCCATTTCAAATGAATTATTGCTGAGAGGGCAACAGAGAATACCCACACTAACACAATAACTACTTTTACTCTCCGTCTTGTTAAAATGACCATGTGTTTAAGTGGCGCACTTATCGCTAGGCATCGGTCAAGACTTACTAAGCACAAGTTCCATATAGATGCCGCGCCGCATACAATATCAAGGCTTTTCCATATTTTCAACACCATTTTTCCTTCTGTTGAAAAAAAATAAGTAGCGTCTATTTTGAGAATCAAGAATATTGGCATAGCCAGCGAGCCAGTTAATAATGCCCCAATGGATATGTTAATCAAAAAAGTGTTAGTGATAGTTCGTAACGCCCTGCACATGTAAAAAGTTGTAATGGCCAGAAGATTTCCCACAAAGGTAAACACAATTAACACTGTAATAAGCGAGGAGCTGAAAATCATGACAAACAGTTCATTGGTTGGTTCCTGTACTTTGGAAGAAGTTTGATGTTCTTTCGTTATCGATGTGTTGTTAAGTGCAAAATGCATTTCAGATTTTGTGGTACAACTTCCTTGGTTACAAGTGAAAACAAAGTCTGAAGCTGTAATTTCGTTTATCCAAGTGTCATCTATTTGTGTTCTCGTCAGTCAACCTCTTTATCGTCTCTTACTGAAAACTTAAGTTCAAATTTTGTTCCCTCAACTAACATAGATTGATAAACACAAAATATTCACATGCAGCAACTTCGAGAAAAGAGTACTTGAGAGCTTTTTGCAGAACCGGATCTGGCGAGCGACAGGCCATGAACTGAAATGAAGTAGTTCAGGATTTCCCCGATTTTCTTTGATTAACGTTTTGATTCGCTGATAAATCACAAATGAGTGAAGAGATCATGGTCACAGAGATAATTAAACAATAATTGAAAAGCAATACCTTAGCAAAATAGTTTTTTTTTTCATATCATAGCTATCTTGTGCTGAGACTGATTCTGTACGACCACGGAGTCAAGTTTGAATTGATTGAACGTGAGATCTATACTTTCCACTTTTGTTTCGTTGAAGAATCGACAAAGTGTATAACTAACGCTTTCAATTCGTCTGTTCTTTTTTCTGTCGGTTTATCTAGGGAAAGATTACAAGTCAGTAATATGCGGAACTTTGTTCTTTTGATGAACTGGAGATTAGCTAGATGGTCGTAGGAACACTTTGACTGCTAATTGCTAAAAACTGAGAAATGATTGACAGTTTTGCATTATGTGTTTACAAAAAAGATAGTTTTTCAATTTTGAGAACTTCAGATTTTCATAGACATATAATTGTTCAAATATATACTATGACATCAGCGGTTTCCCTAAAAATGTAACTATATTATAATGACAACTATCGGCCAATCGGACAAAACATTTGTTTGAATCTCAAAATCATTAACATTTTTTGGAATCACAGTTAAAAGAGAATATTTTATAAAATTGTTCGTCATTCTACGCCTCTCCTTTCGATCACTGGCGGTAGAATATACTTTGTTTTCGACTTGTAACAGCAGCTACCAGCAAATGTGTCAAAACATATAATTTATTGGGAAAATATTGGTTTTGCTTTTATATGATATTCATACCTTATATAGACGTAAATTGGGAAGGTGGATTGAGCGAGTTTATCTCCCTTTTAGGATAAGTTGAAATAATGGACTTAAGTGCCTTTGAATGCCGGTTTTCATCAGCACAGGTATTATATTTATTTATCTATTTATTTATTTATTTAGAATTAGACATTAATACACTAGATTTACGTAAACCATGCGAGTTTAACAAGGTATCATGGAAAAGTCCAAGATACAGCGAAGCACAGCTATTATAATTGGTACGTACGATGTCACGGAAATGAAATGAAACTATCTTCCACAATATGACATAATGAAACCTTGTAAAAGACAAGCCCCAAATTTCACAATAATTAGTATATTCTTGTCAAAATTAGATATAATTGGTTCACTTATACTGGTATACATCGACTAAGATCATAAATTTCTATGTGCATTTTCAAAAAACTGCACTTTCCTATGGTTGCAAAACGTAGGTGCTGTCGATTTTAAGAATCAAAAACCTAACACAGTAGTTGGACTACTTGCCAATTCTTAGATATCTGATAACACATAATTTCGAAATCAACGAGCATTCTAGAATACCACCATAATATTGTCAATTATGGCAGCTCGAGAACTTGTTATATAGGCACACGATGCTTGGATAGATTTCTGGATAATTAACGAGCATAATTAACAGAAAGTTTTCTCAGCTGACATATGAATAAAATCAGCTGGCAATGTAGTTAGCACTTATTGAATGAGACTGGGGGAATATGTTTTTTTGGTTCCGAGCTTGTCGATGTTTCGCAAGCCGGTAGGCGCTGAGGAAAACATGGCCGTTGAGAAACCACAGAACATCGGCTTTCCCGCAGTTAGGCTCATAAGTGTTTTATTATAAACCGCCAATCAAATATGAACGAAATGTAGCTTTTAAATTTTGTTTTCTTGTACAAGCTTGTGTTTTGCGAACTTTTGAAATCACATCACTTACAATTAACTTCCGGTTTTGTTATTTACCAGTCCATAACATATGTTGCCCGCCGAGCGCTTGTTTGACGAAAAGCAGCTAAGTTACTTGCATGTGTAGGGTCCGCGGAGCGATTTTTAGTGTAGGGGGGGGGGATGAGGCAAATTTTTGAGGTGGAGTGTAGACATTTTATGGAATTTTTCAGCATGGCATTACGTGACATTAAAACTTTTATTGATAGAAAACGAAATTAACAACTTTTATCAATGAAATAAACATTTACAACCAAACAGAAAATATATATATCATTTTAAACTACGTTATCATCGAAAGCTGAAAACTTGCCAAAATATCTTTTACGGTTATCGTTTCGTGCTACAAATTCATTGGCGACATCTATTAGATTTAGTTGATCAGTTCTGTCCTTATTTATATGAAGTATGGCAAGACTGTTAAAACGTGTTTGAGTCATTGTCGATCGAATCCATGTCTTCAACCTTCTAGCTGCAGAAAATGATCTCTCTCCAGTAGCACGTGTTGTGGGATTGACGTAAAGCAATTTGCAAATAGAGATTATCTTTGTTATCATACTCTTTTCTTCGGGAGATAAACTTTTTACTTTTTCCAAAATATCATTGAAATAAACTGCTACCGAATCTTTCAAAAGAACTTTGAAAGTTGACAGTTGCGCTTTTAAAAATTGGATGTTTAGATCATTGCCGTAATTTCATTTGTTTCAATGAATTTCATTTGGCAGAGTCACGTCCTCTCCTTTCAAACTCTTTAACAATAGGAATTCCAACCGTCCATACGCCAAAAAACTGGTCTGATTAAAACGTTCTGCAATTGCAGCTATCAACACATCAAAGCCTTGAAGTATATTCTTATGTAATAATCTTTTGCTGTTTCAGGAAAAGAGTCCTGCCCTTCTCCAATTTCATATCTTGAGGAGCTCGTTTCCGTCTGGGTAAAGTAGGTGCTGCAACTGTTCCGTGACTCTTGCTTTTGATTAGCACAACACTATAAAAACTTTCAAACGACTCATCATCCTGAGACTCTGAATTATGTCTTTCGTTAACGTCGCCATTCTTTGCCCGCTGACGGCGGACATTTTTTTCTTTCTGAAGAGTTTTAGAAAGGTTGTCAGCGGTGTGCGAACAATATTTCAAAAAGATTTAAGGTAGAAAAGAAATTAAAGCTGTTCATTTGAGATTGACAACCAAGTATCTATCCTCTTACGTCTGGCTCCAGTTTGGCCGATCCTCAAGACAAGTATGCTATTCCTCGAGAAGAGGTGCATAGTTCTCCAGGATCCGCTTGAAGCTTAGAGCCCTAACAGTCCATCTGGTTGGGCAATTAAAGGGGTGTTATCCCTCCTACATCGGCATTATCACCTGCAATAATGGATTTGCCCAGGAGATTTTTACGTTTTGGAGAATGTTTCATCAAAGTCACAATCTTTCTCGCCGTGCTCATTGTAACAGCTAGTATTCTGCAGTTTTTCGTTGCATCTTTAACTATGCTAAGGCTAAGAGAATGTCCATGACAGTGAGTAATATGGGCTTTGGGTTGAATATTCTGAATTTGTTTTGCAACACCTGTTTTACAGCAAAGCATATTACTACCTTCATCATAACATTGTCCTCTGCAATTAGACCACGATAGCTGAAGACGCGCAAATGTATCTTTGATGACTGAAACAATTCTTTTGGTATTTATATTAGGAATGTTATAAAAACCTAAAAAATCCTTGTTGACTTCAAGAATGTCATTTGTCCATCGAAAACATAATGTTAGCTGTTCCTTGTTGACTTTGTCCGTGTATTCGTCAGCTTTTATCGAAAAAATGTTGATTCTTGTATCTTTCACAGTTGTTCTGACAATTTGATGACTTATAATTGTACATAGTTCGTTCTGACTGTCAAGGCTAGTATATTTGTTGTTCTTTTGTTGCAGCCACTTTGATAGATGGATTGTCTTAAGCTCTCAGCTTTAGCAGTTGTATAAAATTAGGTTCATTATCAGCATGACCTTGTAGAGCCTGTCCTTGTCGACAGAGGAACTGCAAGCATTCGATAATATTTATCAAACACTTTTCGGTTGCTCTGCATGGCCTTTTTTGCTTCAGTGCTAAACATTCCCAGTACATCCCTGCAAGTTTGGGAAATAACAAAATGGTTATCCATAGCTACCTGGTGGCATGTCAAGCCTTGGTGCTCTTGAAATCTTTCAACCGCTTTTTTCCAATTTGAAAATTCTTCTAAGATAAAAGCGCTTTCTCAATTTCTAGCATTAAAAAGATTATTTTTTAAGTTCTCTTGAAAACAAACAAAACAAAAAACCGACTCCTTTTTTTCATCATAGTGTAACCAGCCGAAATCGTGAAACCACTGCGATCGACACGACCTAAAATGTTGGCCAAATTTTCTTTTAGGAAATTTAAAATTTTCTGGTTGGAACGGCGTCGTTATTAACAGTTTATCTGTTTGACTGAGGGAAGATTTCCCTGATTGTATTTCTAGGTGTTGTGACTGACCAAGTTTTGGAATTTGTACAAACTACAATGTGAAACTATTTGATGCCGCAGGCATTACTGTTGACTCCGGTTGAGAGGCTGTTGTGACAGTCTTGGTTTGCGTTATTGTTGACTCCGGTTGAGAGGCTGTTGTGACAGTCTTGGTTTGCGTTATTGTTGACTCCGGTTGAGAGGCTGTTGTGACAGTCTTGGTTTGCGTTATTGTTGACTCCGGTTGAGAGATGCAGTGACTCTTTTCGCTGGCGTTATTGTTCACTCCGGCTGAGAAGTTATTGATGCAGACCCTAAATGAAGATTTCAAGAAATGTTTTTAAAATCAAACTAATAGTTTATTTATAAATTCTCTCAAACTCACCTGCTGTCATTGTGCATGTTGCCGATGTCCGCTTTTCGGATTTCAGAAAACAGTCAGTCATTATCGCCGGGGTCTTTCGTTTTAAGTTAGTTTTTTGTGAAGGGCTTTCCATGTTTCCAAAGATCATATGTGCTTCTTTATATTTGTAATAACAAAAGGGTTAAATGAGCCAGAACGGCAATTACTTAACACTGACTTTGTTCCTGGCTCTTGTTGTAAGTGTAATCATGATCAAAAGTTAGCTTGTTCACAGCTTAGCACTTCAAAGTTGATTTTCGCGCCTTTTTACTCTGCGTGCGCCGGCCGTCGTTGTAAAATGCCGTTTTACTTCCAGTTCCAGTCCACTAACAGACCACCTACGTGAAGAAATGTTCCGTTGTCTTTAAATCCTCTCTATTATTGTTTTATTTTCAGGTTGTGTTTTACCCATTAGCTATTTTGTGTTTTTTATGTTTTTGGAAAAGTATGCTGATTTCAATTTATGGCGAAAGTAAATCATTATTCAGGAACGCGACATGTTTAAAGGAATACATTACCGCGCAATACGTTAATGGGATATGAACGTATTTTTGCTAACATAAAATAAAATCTAAGAAATAAAATGCAAAATAAAAATGAAAATTGAATGTAACACTAATTTGCAAAAGACCGTTTTCGAGTTTCCGAAATCCGCTAGATATAGGCAACGGGGGCGCATGCTACTCAGGAAAATATTTGAAAATTCCAACGAGTTTATGAAATATTCACAAGTCCATCCATTGTTTTACTTGTAGGAATTTGCAAATATTTAACGTCAAATCGAGGCTTATTCTGATCAGTAACCTGCGCCTTCGTTGTTTCTATCTAGCGGTATCGGAGAAGTGGAAACTCTGCTATTCATTTATCATGTGGGCAACGTCTCAATTACAATGCATTCAGTTCAGCTGTACCGATTCAGTAACGCGTTATGCGTAATGTGATGATTAATCAGTTTCGCAAACATAAGACAAGATGTAGTTCATTAAATCAATTAGCATTTTTCTTTCCATGTCCGTTTAAAACCTAGATCTTTGGAACGGAATTCATTATATGCTGGGGCGCTGATGAAGCCGTAAACGGCAAAAGCTTAGTGTTCCTTAAACAAATTTTACAGTAGTAAATGCCTCATTCGAGCCAACTTTTACATGCTGGGACGCAAGTATAGGATTTGCATTGGGTGCACGTACAACCCCTTGGTTACAAGAAACACATTCTTGTATAAAAACTTAGAACAAAACTCCAAGAACAAAGCATGTTTTGAATCTTATTCCGTCTGTAATGGAATTATCTGTTGGACAGACTGAAGCCAACGCCACAGAGCTGATTGACTGATATTAAGACAACTTTTCCTTGCTTGAAAACCATTGACACAAAAGACCACATGGAACTAGGGTTGCAGAGCCACACCCTCCAGACACAGCATCAAAGGCCCTTGAAGAGAACGATAGTTTGCTTTTTCCCAATATTCACTGGTCTATTTTGCATCTTATGTACGTTGCCCGAGACGTCGAACAAGTGCGAAAGATAAACCAGTGGCCTTGGAGCCCGGGGGAGGGGAGAGGGGGTACTTTCTATATTGGCATGATAGGGATATTCGTCGTACCTCCCCGGACCTTCAAAGAACTCCATGCGCACTACCATGCAAACAGAGGAAGAAATGAATGGACTTTTACTGACACATACCTATCATGATATGGAATATGACATCACTGAAGAGCCTGCTGCGACAACATCCCTAACGGTAGGAGCTCCTGAATACTTTGCAATGACTTATTCTTTTCTTTATTCTTTATTTTATTTTTGCCATTTTGATATTAGTTACATTTTTTCTAGATTTATACTGACGGCAAGGAAGCCCGTAGAAGCCATAATGGGGCTATTATTATAAGCCGCTTATAAAAAGGACTACCTATGTTAATTGTGATCTAAGTATAATAATTTTAAAGTACTGTCTGGCAATTATGTCTTATAATTAGCTAAACTTAATTTTGAAAACAGGGAAAAAAATGGAAAATATGAAAGTAGGAAAAAAAATATAGACATACGAGCATTTTCAATTTACACAAGAAAATAAGTCTTCAGTTTAGAGATGAATTCGGTAAAGCTAGTTGCATTCTGAATTTCAGGACTGAGGGAATTAAATAATTTGGGGCCCTGAAATTGAAGAGAGAATTTCCTCAGATTTGTCCTGCAATAATTAAGGCAAATGCAAGGAATTCTTATTTCTAGTATTTTCTATTATTGAAACTTTCTGGCAGAAGGCCGTTTTTAAAAAGATACATGATTTTAATCTATTTGAAATCTAATAATGTCATTGAATTTTAAAATTTTTAAATTGATAAAGATTGGACTAGTATGAGCATCAAATGGACTTTTAGAAATAATTTTGATAACTCGTTTCTGAAGGATAACCAAACGCTTAAGGTTTGATTGATAAGTCGAGCCCCAGACAATCGCACAGTAACATAAATAAGGATAAACTAAGCTATAGTACAGAGTGTGTAACGAAGTTTTATAAAGGTAGAAACTGGATTTGTAAATAAAACCTATTGATTTAGAAAGTTTTCTTGCGACGTTAATTCTGTATTTGAGATTTCCAACACAAATGTTCATCAAGTATAACTCCTAAAATAAAATTTCATTGATACGATCAATTTTAGAATTGTTAATGTAGAGATTTAAGTCAAGCTTTTGCCGGTCTATTTTGTTTTGTTTTGAATAATATAAAATTTGATTTTCTAATGTTTTAAATAGAAAGCTTATTAGCTCTAGTCCAGTCTGACCATTTCTTTAGTTCGGTGCTTACAACATTTGTCAGTTGATTTGGATCTTTATGAGAATAGAATATGTTGGTATCATCTGCAAACAGTGAAACAGTATGAAATCCAGTATGACTTAGACCAAAATTTGAAATAAATTTAACAATTATCTATTGTTTAACGAGAGCAAACCTTGAAAAGCTATTTAAACGTTGCAGAAATAAGTTTAAATCATAACTTTTATAATAAAACATCAAAATGATTGCGTCGCTCCCAGCGACAAATTATATTACTAATGCCAGCTATCGCTAAGCTGATCAACGAGCTTGAGCAAAGTATAAACATCTGTAAGCAGATGAAATATAAATTAAAGGTGACTTTGAGTCGCTAAAAAGTCTGATATACGGTGACATACGATGAAGAAATACCCGCTTTTTTTTATAAGAATTACGAGGCATATATTGGCCAAAAATTAAGAATTTTTCCAGAGCAATCTCAGGCTGAGGCTCTGAATAGTTCTAAAAATATTCTATTTAACCCTTTTCTAGCTACACCGCCCTCATATATTCTTACTAAGTTAACAAATTCAACCTTTGCTAAACAAAAGAAAAATGTTTCGACTTTGGTTTTAAAGCATTTGCAAGGCCAGTGATGCAAGAATAAACTGTCATTTCTGCACAAGGTCATTAGTTGAAGTGCAATAATTGAAAAAAATATTGTTTTGCGTCGATATTGAACAGGAAAATCAACTATGTTTGGCCTTAGATTTTTTGATGAAATTTTCATTTCAAACAAACAAAACAGCTTTCACAACAAAATTCATACCTAGTACTGAGATATAGTGAAGTTGTTTAGCATTTTTTCAGTTTACGGATAGAGCTACAGCCGTTTCTTTGTGCCAATCTTGCCCCAACGTGTTTCCCGCCA
>JAOBRB020200627.1:0-12227 GCA_027575285.2 Zoanthus pulchellus
TCAATTTTGTTCATCTACACGAGCAAATAAAAATTGTCACATAAAAATTGTCACATAAAAATTGCTCGTGTAGACGGCCGGGGGCTTTAATACTTATGACAGTCTAGCTGAGACCACTACATTGCTCATTTGGAAAAATCTCTTGGTTCTTTTAAGTCTCCCTATAGAGTATCTATAGACTGGATGAAGAGTTTGATGCCCATTCAGTAACCCGAGAAGACGGAGTGCGTGGTTTATGTTAGCCTTCATTCAGTGTTTGACGAAATACAAATGATAAGCTAGCGAATTGACAACATTCGATTGATAGCAGTAATTTACCAAAATTTGCTCTAAAATAAATCAACAGTGATTCTGTCAGTTTCAGTTTGTTTTCATAATAAACCAGTCTCTGACGGCATTTTGTTTATATAGTGTTTGAGAAGTTACTGGCGTCGTGTCAAGCGTTGTCACGTTATTCACGCAGCTTGTTCAACAGCCTTAAACGAGCCTAGGTGTTTCAGCCTACCCTACGTACCAACAGCCTTCCCCCCGACACTCTTAACCTTATCTTCCCGGATAAGGACACTAAACCGTAAGCCATGCAGGAGTAAGATCTTTGTAAGGGACCTCGAGTTCTATTATCTCTACTCCTTGAACACTCTCTAGACAGGGGCCGCGGAGTACCTTAAAAAGTGATAGGGCTATTTTTCAGAAAAAAAGAAACAAACAAACAAACAAGTTTTCTCCCTGTTTATTAGTACATTTCTTCACCGTACTTTAAACTCCGAACACAAAACTTTGCTGTAAGAGAGTTAACGATCAATGCAGCATAAAAGGAAGAGCCAGGAAAAAATCAAGTCAAGATACCCTCCATTCTAAAAAAAAATGCAAAAAAGTGGTAGGGCTTCAGCCCTGGCAGCCCCTCCCCCTCCGCGGCCCCTGCTAGATTCCTAAATGATGTAAAATAAAACAAAACAAAAATGACAAAATCAAGCGAGCTTAGCTTTCAGAATTTTGAGTAACCAATTGCTTGCTTAGTCATAAGGAACACGGCAATTTCTAACAGCATTAAATGGCGAAAGAGGTGACGTGTGCCCACACACATCCAATCTTTGATGCACGCCGGTACGTTTTTCCATATACCGTCCAATGATACGAAACGTTAACAACTTTAATACAGAAGATAATTCGAATTCTATGAATTGGACTACGATAAACTGACCTCTTCAAATAATTTCATGTTTCGCTTGATACAATTTTAAACTTTAAACGTTTTTGAAACAAACTTGTCAACTTTTGAGAATAAAAATACTTGAAAGATTTCATTGGATAGAGTGTAAAAGGTAGGGTTAGGACAATGTTAAGGGTGAGGATAAGGATATAAAAGGTAGGGTACTAGGGTTAGGACAATGTTAAGGGTGAGGATAAGGGTATAAAAGGTAGGGTACGAGGGTTAGGACAATGTTAAGGGTGAGGATAAGTGTATAAAAGGTAGGGTACGAGGGTTAGGACAATGTTAAGGGTGAGGATAAGGGTATAAAAGGTAGGGTACTAGGGTTAGGACAATGTTAAGGGTGAGGATAAGGGTATAAAAGGTAGGGTACTAGGGTTAGGACAATGTTAAGGATGAGGATAAGGGTATAAAAGGTAGGGTACTAGGGTTAGGACAATGTTAATGGTGAGGATAAGGGTATAAAAGATAAGAATAATAAAGGAAATTTTGTTGTAAAGCGGTGTCAAAGCCGTATCCTCTGAACTGAACAATGCTTATTTTTTGTTGGAAATATCTTTATTGTAGCTGCTTCATTATGTAGGAAAATCTTTTTTTTTAGATGCAGCTTTAAGTTATGATTCGTTTTCTAGAAAGATGAGGAGCAATTAGAAGCAATATATTGAGAAACTTTTTTTGTAAAGTAATTTGAAATCAGAAAAACGCAAAATTTTAAAATAAGTTCGGTTTCTTTCTGTCTGTGGCTTAAATACATTAGGCACGCACAATTAGATTTTTATTCGGGGGTTGGTGGTTGGGAAATTCAAGTGCATCATATTTTTTTTCGGTAACCCAAGACTTCGGATGTTTTTTTCCGGGCTTGTTAGAATTTTTTTCTTTGTGGTTTACTTGGATACAGAATTTTTTCCACAGCCAAGTCGTGCTCAATGTTTTTTGGTACTTGCCCAACTCCTTCCCTAGGCCCTATCCCCCCTCCCCCCCTCCCCCTTCCTCCTTGAAAATCTAATGCTCCGTGCCTTGTTCAGATGTTTTCTAAATAAGGCTACAAATGGTTGCATATTAACTCACTGGCCATGGTGACCGACCGGAAATCTACATCAGTCTCACTTACTGTCAAACCACTGAAAAACAAAGCCGCAAGTTCTTACGTTTTCTTCATTTCCTCACTAAAGGCCAGTGTAAACTAAAATTTTTTTGGAAAACAAAGAAAATTAATTCCCTGTTTAACAATAAAGATAAAAATAAACATCCGCCGCACATAGTCTATTACGGCACGTGCAATTGCGGATCTGATTATGTTAGTGAAACATCAAAAAATCTTGCGGAACGAATTAACGAACATAAGAAGGACACAATCAGATTATCAGAACCAGCACGACATCTCGCATTAAATCCAAGCCACTCCTTTTTCTGGACTATTAGCCGAATCACGGAATCTGTAATCATTCATTCATTGCCAAGTTCAGTCCCAATTTGAAAAAGCAAGTTCAAGCCTTTCTTTGTCTTTATTCCCCTCGGGGATAACTTAACACTGATATTAACTGTATATAAGTGCGTTGTTTCCTTTTGTTCTAGTTGTAACCTGAAGATTACTTAGAAGTCGAAAACATTTGTTTTTAGATTTTGAAAAAAAATTTTTTAAACTTTTTACCATTTTAGAAATTATTTTAACTTTTATTGGCGTTTCGAATGAATACACACAGTTTATAAATAGAATTTGGACTTTTTTTATTTTTCTGAATAATGCGTGAAAATGACCAATGCTTTTTTATTTTTAGGCGTGCGTGATGCGTGAGTTAAAAGTAAGAAATGGGTGAAAAACACGCAAAATGCACGAAGGTTGGAATTCCTGTTCAGTGAAAGAAGAACGTCATTTTCAAAATGCATGTTTGACAATACATTAATCCTTGGTTTACATGTCAGTTGACATAATTTTACTTCATCTTTACATATTTCTTGCCCCAGAGGTTGTTGTTAGAATTCTTTAATTTAAAACTATCCGATATGCGCTTTACTTTTACAGTTGGTACTAGATATTTCCCTTCTGTCACGAGTGTCATTTGTAAAAGGTAACTTAATTTGCATGGTCTTGGCTACATGTTTCGAGATTTTAATCTGGATTGCGCGACACATTTAACATGTACGTGATACATACACTCGCGTCTGTTTATCACATACAGTGCTTTATTTAACTTAGAAATATACTTAGCTTGACAGATAATTCACAGCCATTCCACCTAATACACGCTTTTTTTGTAAAAGCACAAGTACATTTTTCCGAAGCTCATTGTTCTTAAAATTTTCTTACTGTTTCAGCCACATATTGTCCTTATTTCTGTGAGAAGTTTGAAATAATGAAAACTTAACAAACAAAAAGATTTAACACGTTGGACTAGTAAACCAAAGATGTGGGGTTCGATTCCCGCCGAGGGCTATGTATGTTATTTTTCTCTTACTTCTTTCTTAAACATTGAAAAAACATTGATGTAAGTCTGAAGAACATTTATTCCTACATGAATATGTGGATAATTTGGACAATAGTAGATATACCAAATATGGAACGATGCTTCTGTGTTTTGGTGTTCAAACTGTTTTACCTTTATCAGAATTGTTTGAGTCAGTTAATACTGAATAAAAAGCACTATTTAAACAGCACAAATGGAAAGAGCAGGTCTTAGTTATAATAAACACTCAAATATTGAGTATTTAATTTTAAAAAACTTTGGTAGTGATGAAGATTTCAAAAACAAAATATCATACGAAATTTTAATAGAAAACATATGAAAGTTTGCATGATATCGAGGTTGGACGGGCGTCGATCCCCGTCCAACTCGTCTCGCATATTATTTTTTTTATTGACACGATTTTTTTGTTTTAATTTGAAAACTCATCAGTGCAACAATTTTTAATACCTAAAACACAAATTTACTTGTTTAGTTTATTTGACCTGTTCAGTTTTCATTTCCGCTGTTTAAATCGCTGTCAGTGGTTTTTAAAAACTGACTCGAACAAGAACGGTGATGAAGATCTGTTGCGATCGTAAATTACAAAATTTTGTAAAGCTTCAACTAGAAACATTTTTAATATACCTCTTCTTCAGAAGCAGCCAGAGCTTGTTCTTAAATTGTTCTTAATTTTCGGCCAATCTGAGCCTCATTGTTCTTTATATAAATCTGTTTTTACTTTAAAAAGCGTTTAATCTATGATAAGTTTACCAAACGAACAACAATTCATCAGGTGAATACTCTGATCTGAAATGACAAATAGAATGCTGCTAATATAAAAACAACAAAACAGTTACTGTTCACTGGTCAGCAGGATGCCTGAAAGCAGATTGCGTGCGATTCTAGAATTGGTTTCGGCTCCATTAAATATCACGAACTAATTACTGATTAAAACAATATAAAATTGTTATTAAAATACTACTGCCGCAGTCAAACACTATTATTATAAATTTGGCGAGCATTGTGGCGTATTATCCGGGCTCTAACGGTCATTTTGGCGGGCTCTAATATATTTCTGAAGTAGCAAAATGTTCTTGTGTTTGTGCTAAATGCTCTCCAAAGTTATAATAATAGTAATGTAGTTGATGTTCTTGGGCGTTGCGCTCGGGCTAAAATGAGCCTGAGTCGGGCCCAAAACATATTTACGCCCGCGAACATCAACAATATTGTTATATTGCCAAAACCAATTACACAAATTTATTACTCTGAAATTTATTGATCTAATTCTGTTTCCGGCATTTGTACCTTAAATCATATGAAACCCTTGATAGATCTTTTTACTTCTTGGCTGCGAAATGAATGAATTTTATTTTCATATAAGTGTTATAAATATTTAATAATCATGGTAGAAAAAACATTCACTAAAAGCTTAATCAAAATCAGTTATATTTTCTATAAGGCATTTCAAGATGACAATGCACATTGTTTTGTCTTACGTCCGAGATCGACTTATCAGGTGAGCATCGTGTGTGTGCTGTGAGCAGTAAGTTTAAAGTTGTTAGTTGTCTAAATTTCAAAAAGAAATATTTAAATTAAAATAAACGAAAAAAGACTTTTTTGAGTAGATTTTTCTAGGTTGAGAGGTTTATTTGACTTTAAATATAGCTTGATAATGGTTTCTTGGTTAATAGTTGTGTTGTCTCATCGTTGACAGATTCTTTTTTTTTACCCTTTTTCGTGCACGATATGCCACTCTCCTCATTGCCAAATGCAGGTGGAGAGTCGCCAACTATTTTACCATGCGTAAGCTGGAGAGCAGCAGCCTTATGGCCTAATCGCCAGACGCTCAATGTTGTTTATACATCTTTTGGCTTACGCTATATTTTAAAAACTAAGTTTGGTCTCATCAGTTGCTAGCAACCACTAACAACTGCATTGCTGGAACAATATTCAATGATATTTAATATCTATTAAATGTTTCTTTTATAAGAACTAGTAACTTTTACAGAAGTTCATTGTTCTAATATTTTCGTTGCTTTTTCTTCAATTTGTTCTCAGTTTTAGTTTTATTCAGTCTGTGAGCGGTTTGAAATGACAAAAATCAAAAGAAAAAGATAAGGCGTCACTGTCATAGAAAAGCACAATGAGAAAAGCAACGCAGATTGTCTGAATTTTAAGATCTGCATGTCTATTACCTGAAATAGGAGTGTAATTTAATGGGACAACAGTAGAGCGATGTTCTCTCAGTATTACAGTGCACACGGCTGGAATGTAAATTATAACATTCAACAAAGATTCAACTGGAGACATTTTCACCTTATTCAGCCTCAGGCTTTTTCTTAACTTTTCGGCTAATCTGAACCTCATACTTCTTACAATGTTTTTCTTATAAAAACTCGTGTATATTATTATTATTATTAAATTTATTACAAAATAATGGTATGACCTGGTGTGAGCTGGTAAGGTATACTATCCTTGGCAAACATTGTTGGAGCGAACTCTTAGTGAGAAAATGAGCTCAAAAAGCGCATGAAAAAGTCAGTTACTTTTAAGTCTATCCACAGTTCAATTGTTGTGCTATTTTATAAAACGAAGTTTTACTTATTCCTTTGATATTAAACATTTAAAGTCTCAAAACAGGAATAAACTGATAGCTTCATAGATATCTGATAGTAGTTTGCACTAATCTACACGTAGACTTCACATTTGACTGACAGGAATGTTGTTTCTTTAAGGGGTGCACCATCAGAACTCCGGGGAGGGGGGTGAGTAGTTCCCAAATAAAAATCGTGCATGGTAAAAACTCTTTAAAAAAATTCATGCAAACGTAGAACCACGAAAAAAAAATCATGCAATCTGAAGTGGGGTCATTTACATAATTTATTGATGTGACATTGACGATACAACTTGTTATTTTTAGTGGGCCTTATACAATTATTAATATTATGTACCTTTTTTTAGTAAAATATCACCTAAAATGCTGGAAATGCAATCTAAAACATGTCATATTTACCAAAATTTTCTACGACTTAGTCTTTCAACTCTCTGTCTACCAAAGCTTAACATGCATTAATGTCATCGACATCTATATGATTCTGTCATTCATATACCAAATTAGTTTCTTTGGCTTTATGCACACTCATATTCAGAAACCTTTTGGCTCATGAAGGATTGGGATCTAAAAATTTCAAACAACGAGTTTGCTTTAAAAAGTGCGTGCGAGCTTGAAATCTTGTCCTCGTTCTCGTCCTCGTCCTCGGATCTAAAGGTCTCTAGTATAGGGTCCTTTGAATGAATACCTCTCAACAAACAGGTGAAATAGTATTCAACCAATAGATTCGCCTGGTCTGATTTTTTATTTTTTCGCTTTTATCTGGAATAGAGAATTTGCATTAATAAGCACTATGTGGGAATAAAAAAAATCGTGCAAACCTAGCAATGGTAAAAAAAAAATCTTGCAGCTCTAAAGTCACCCAAAAAAAATCGTGCATAAAAAAGCTGCCTACCCCCCTCCCCGGAGTTCTGATGATGCACCCCTTAGCTCTCTTCAGTGGTATCATATGAAGTGATCTTAGTACTGTAGTCTTTGTTTGACTAAAGTTCCGCCCTCTCCAAAGTCAATATTTACTTCTAGCAAACGTTTTTCAAATCAACTTACCTTGACACGATTTTGTTTGCAAATATCAAGACAAAATACTCACCTAAACATACTTGCATTTACGGCCTGGAAGAAACTCAGTGGACTTTTAAACATAAAGAAAAATGCACTTTGCTACACTTGTTGCTATTATTGTGGTTGCAAACTTGCAAAGGAAATTTTTGACAGGCGAAGGTAAGTGTTTCAAAGCAAAGTCATGCAGCCATTTTGATTATATAAAGGATTAACTAGTATTCTGTTTGTCCACTTCAGAGAAACTCCGAAAAAAAAACTAAATCAGTTATCAATGACAAAGTGATATAATCCGCAGTTTACAAGATTTTCTAAATTTTCAATTGCAAGTACTAAAGTAGCTTCAACAAATCAGGTTCCTTGATTGCTGCTCATAACCAAAACCTCTTATAAACGGCAATCAACGTGGGCTCAGTTATTGTGGTAGACGTGTAATATCGTAGCCTTTTAGTATCGTTAGAATCTACTTATTCTGCATGGAGATTTATGTATAGCATACGAAGCACCAAGTCACTGAGTTTGCAATTTACACTTTATGCGTTGTGCAATTTCAGTATCATGGTAGTGTGGGGTTTGTTTCTTATCAAGTGAAGTGTTAAAAAAACAAGGATTAAAATACTTTTACAGTTTCTGGCCGCAAATCGTTTTAGTTTGGCTACATATTGTTTTGCTGGTTGGACAACTTTAAAGCTTCATTGTTACTGAAAGTAAAGTTGCTTTTATTCAAAACCATGTGTGCAAGTGAAAGAAATAAAAGAGCCTTTTTATCGCGTGAATCTACTACAAATATAGAGTAACAGTCGCTACTTTGATTTAGGGTGCCAAATTAATTATTAATATAACACATTTTGAAGTTGAAAGACTTCAGTAAGTAGATGTTTAGCAAATTCAGTTTTGGGTTTATCAACAATTATCTTTTTCTAGCAGCAACTTGCGTTTTTGATCATGAAACTCGATATCGCGAATACCTCTGATTACACTGTGATAATCTTTTTAAAAGTAAAATACACATTTACTGATTTAGTGATTTAGGCTTTCGACATGTTTATATATTATCTGTTTTTCTTTCTTCAACACTATTTTTACACAAATACACAAAAAGCGATGCTTAATTAAAGTTGTTAAATTCAGAAGGACTGGGTCCTAAGAGGTGAAGGCATGTGGTGATCCATGGGCGGCTAAAAAAATTTCAAAAGTCAGAGGTGAACGTAACTAGCAAGCTGAATTTAAAAAGTCAGGGTATCAAGGAGCAAAACATTTAAACTAAATTCACGAAAACTTAGTATTTACAAATGGTTATCTTACAAAATATAATTCAAATTCATTGCTAGATTATAATGCCATTTCTAGCAAACGATAATACACTCAAAACTTGCTGTGATGACGCTTTATTAAACACAATTAATCATTGATGCCAGGACACTTGCCGAACTTCAACAACTGATTCATTTAGTTTATGTTAGACTTTGGCTTTTAGCATTCTCCTCTATAACATTTTACATTCAGTTTTAAAAGAGGATAATCCGGTTTTTTTTTCATTTTTAGGCTCCCTGAGAAGAGATGGGGGTTGATGGCTAACCACTCAATTCCACCCCCACACTACCCTTAATGCATTACTAGGATTAGATTTTGTCTTCAAAAACTTTCTCATTTAAAAAAGAACATGTTATTTCCTTAATTTGTTCAGTAGAAACGTATTGACCTTTTCTTTGCATAATTTGTAAAATTATTCAAACAGTTTATGAGAACTCTTAACAAGCAACGGTTTAGCTTCTGTACATGTACATTCAAATAACTTACATTCACAATAAGTTGCCATCATTATGCATGACATGTTTTCTTGACATCTATCGAGTAATAAAAGTTTGAAAATAGTTTTGACAACTTTGCAACTTTGTTAGTTAGCTTGAAACTCTTAGTTTTGCTTGTACCCGAAAAATCATATCTGCGGTTTGAAGATATCTTGGTTTGTTACTGTGGCATAAATCTAAATTACTCAAGGTCATAAAGAAAATGAAGAAAGGTGTTATAAAACGAGTAACGTAGTAACCAGTAAAGGAGGAACGGTAACCAGGAACTGTGAAGAAAAGAAAAAAAACATTGAACGATAAATAAGGGAAAAAAATAATTTTTCTGATGTCATTAGCAGTCATATAACACGTGACTTATTGTCGCGTGCTGATAGGATTTTTTCGGCTTTCTATCCTTATGATAGATAGACGGACTAACAGCACCGACGGAACATAGTGGCTTTGCCTTTGCGTACGGATACAATAAAAATAAATCCCTGAATACAGTTTAACCATCTTCTAAAACTCAATTGCAAAAACATTAAAAATAAAATGATGGCAAAATTGAAATTGAAAGAAACACTAGGTATTTCTCTTGGAAAATTCATAAGCTATTTATAAACAAGTAAGAATTAAAAATGTATATAAAGAATACGAGCATTTTTTGAACCCAGAATACTGGATTTTGAAAAAAATAAGTGACACAGCAGTTGACAAAAATTAACAAGCGGGGGCCCTGGTATAATACGTATTGTGAGGTTAGGTGAAAATCGTGCAAAAAGGTTTGGGGAAGGCATTTCTTTGACACTCAAGAGTAGTGCAAGGTATTTTGATGCAGAAAAAAGTTTAGATACTAAGCTAATTAGTTAACAACGCCAAGTTGCATGTGCTACAGTTTAGTGTTTAGATTAAAGCGGAAAAATTAACACCACCATATCCATTTCAGCATTGTCCACATTACGTCATCTCTGGCCACGTGGTTTGTATGGGTTACCAATGGCAGTAACTGGATGTCCAAAGTCACGTGACTTTGAGTGGCAAAATGGTTATAGATTTCAGGACTTGGAAGACAAGACAAAACAAACTTCTCGGTCAGCAGAGTTCCATCTCGCAGCACATATTGTTAACGGCGATGTTGACCAAATGTATTGTATCAAAGACACTGCTGTCAATGATAAAAAGCTTCCTCTATGGCCAAGGGGAAAATACTGCATTTATCAACGAGGGACTCAGTGCCCCGAAACTGACGGAAAATTTGGAGCTGGTTTTGTTCTTTGGGATGACGAAAACGGCTCTGAAAATCATAAAAACTTAAACAGAAAGAGTGGTGTTCTACCTGCAGGAAAGTTTGATAATGACACACTGATTAGGTTTTGCTGCCAGTTATATGGATCTCAAACGAATCCTATTAATCTTCCAGTGGAAGACCCATTTTATCTCATTTTCTATAAAGATAATATCTGCCAAGAAGTATTTGGAACTTTTCATGTTAAGGAAAACATTCGCTATGACACGGAAGAAACAAACAATCACGATGAAGTTAAGGTCCCGTATCCCACACGAGCCGTTGAAAAGACACCTTATATAGATTACTGCTATTATCATCGTAAGTAGCGAAATATTGTCTATCCAACTGTTATTAAAATTCTCATTGTTGTCAATATACAACCTGTGATACAACGCAAAATGGTAAACCAAAAATGCTAACATTGACTCCCTTAGGGACTTTCTCAAGGCAAAATCCTTAAAGGTTCCATCCCTTGGGAACAGACATTGACACTGCTTATTCTTCATGGACGACTGACTGTTTTTCTTCCATAAATTCTCTTGTTCCGAAACGTAAATCTGTAACAGTAACACAGTAACAATAACAATAACAATAACTATAACAATAACAGTACAGTAACAGTAGCAGTAACACTAGTACTAACAATAACAGCAACAGCAACAGTACAGTAACTGTAATAGTAACAGTAACAGTAACAGAAACACTAACAGTAACAGTAATAGTAACAGTAAAAGTAACAGTAACAGTACAGCAACAGTAACAATAACAGCAACAACAACAGTAACAGTAACAGTAGCAGTAGCAGTAACAGTAACAATAACAGCAACAGTAACAGCAGCAGTAACAGTAACAGAAATAGTAACAGTAACAGTAACAGTAGCTGTTATGTTCTCGGAGATATTTCCATAATATGAACAAGTAACAACTGTAAACATTTACAACAGAACGAACTACTCTCTGTCTAGTTCAAAACAAACCAATTCTAATAACATTATATTTCCATAATATGAACAAATAACAACTATAAACATTCACAACAGAACGAACTACTGTCTGTCTTTAGTTCAAAACAAACTCATTCTAATAACATGATATTTCCATAATATGCACAAGTAACAACTTTAACATTCACAACTTAACGAACTACTGTCTGTCTTTAAATCAAAACAAACCCATTCTAATAACATGTTCCCAAGGTGCCATCTGAATGACGTCACATCAGTTAAATTAATATATAACAGTAACAGTACAGTAACAGTAACAGTACAGTACAGTAACAATAACAGCAACTGCAACAATACAGTAACAGTAGCAGTAATAGTAACAGTAACAGAAACACTAACAGTAACAGTAACAGTAACAGTAACAGTACAGTAACAGTAATAATAACAGTAACAGTACAGCAACAGTAATAATAACAGTAACAGTAGCAGTAACAGTAACAGTAACAGTAACAATAACAGCAACAGCAACAGTTCAGTAACAGTACATTAACAGTAACAGTAGCAGTAAACGTAACAGTAACAGTAATAGTAACAGCAACAGTACAGTAACAGTACAGTACAGTAACAGTACAGTAACAGTAATAGTACAGTAACAGTACAGTACAGTAACAGTAACAGTAACAGCAACAGCAACAGTAGCAGTAAACGTAACAGTAACAGTACAGTACAGTAATAATAACAGTAACAGTAGCAGCAACAGTACAGTAACAGTAACAGAAGCAGTAACAGTACAGCAACAGCAACAGTACAGTAACACTAACAGTACAGTAACAATAGAGTAATAGTACAGTAACAGTAACAGCAACAGTACAGTAACAGTA
>JAOBRB020200848.1:0-12226 GCA_027575285.2 Zoanthus pulchellus
TGTTTATTTGCGCCCTGGCGATCCCACAATTACTTGCGCTATCCGAGGAGGTCTGGTAACCGGCAACTCATCCATTGAACCAGGGAATAAATTCAGTATTGTAATAGAACTTTATCCCATAAAAGTGTTCTCGCAACTTTGACCAAAATATCAAATGGCATTTCATTAACATGCAATTGATATTTGCTTTCATTACTATATGATTATAAATAGCAATTACCAATTATAAAGTAAGAACTGATTTAAGCGCTGTGATTGGCGGAGAAAAACCGTGGAGCCAGAATCGTTAGAAGGATACCTAAGACTTGCATGTTGTATCATTTTGTATTTTCTCTCTGAATTGTGTTTGCTCGCCAGTTTGCAAGAATTTTTTAAAAATTGTTTTAAGCTTTAGTCGCTTGATAAATTTAGCAAATTTGTGCCGATGTCAAAAGATTTTGAAAACGAAAATGATGCATTGAGAACACTGGCGTTGCTTTCAATTGCAGTAAGCTTGGCTGAAGAAAAGTCTGTTGGACCAATCTACAAGCTGCGGTTGTTATACCTTATACCTAGAAGGCATGTTGAACAAAGTTACACCTTCCATTGCCGTTAGCTTGTGTTATTTTCTGATGTTGTTTAGATTAGAACAAGGCTGACATAATTGTCGTGTGTCATAAAATACTATGGAATTTGCAAATATTTACCATTCAAATTACGCTAATATTGCTCAAAATAAATCTATTTTCTTTGTACTCATTAAAAAATTAATTAGAGAATATTATTTTTAAAAAGTGTTTATATGGCGGAATAGTTTTTTTTCGATCTCGATATCTCTAGAATGCATAGAAAAGTGTTCTAAAAACAAAATTCGATTGAGTTGCATTTTCGCCACAAAATCAAGCTTTAAAGTTACCACACCGACCACGCCCAACGAAGATGGCCGGGAGTTGCTAAGTCTGGGCCTTGTGACGTCACTTCAGTAATAATCATCTTTCCCGCCATTTTTTCAATGTTGTTGCTTTTCCATACAAACCTAATCATTTTTTACTTTAGCAAATTGAAAAACAATTGAGTTTGTTTGGAAATACATTGAAACACTATGAACAGTCGACAATTCCTGAAGTGACGCCATAGACCCTATGGTTATTCCAGCCAATCAGCACCTATCAAGTTATTAACTTATCTGAGCACTATTTTTAAATATGAATTTTGTAACTTAAGGTGAAATAAAGTTGTTGTTGTTGTTGTTACCATCTTCATTGGGTGTGGCTAGCACAAGAAGTTTACAGCTCCATTTAGTGGCAAAGAAGTTGTGGAATGGAAAAAAATGTTTTCTGGAATACTTTTTTATTCAATATAAAGATATCAATAACACAAACCCTGTAGGCCATATAGACACTTTAAAATTTAACAAAAAACATTCAAGGGAAGTGAAAACATTTTGGACAGAATCGGCCTGGTAAATAGAAATTACTGACAATATAGCAGGTAAAATACAGGCCACCCTAATATAAGAAACTTATTTTTTTCATTTACACTTTGGCAATGTGGACAGAAACAATGGTGACTGTAAATGTGAGAAATGTCCTTGTTGGTTATTTTTCATTGCTCCTTTTTATATCATTACAAACAAGAACCTTTCCTTCTACTTGGAAAAATGTGAGAGTCGTAACATTATTTAAGAAAGGTGACAAACAGGAACCTTCAAACTATAGGCCAATCTCCATATTGCTAATGTTGAGTAAAATCATAGAAAAAGCTGTTCACACCTAATTCAATGGATATCTAACAGTAAATAACTTAATCCACGCAAAACATTTTGGATTTGGGCAAAAATCTTCTACTATAACAGTTTCTGCACATTTTGTTGACCATCTACTGGGCATAGGATAAAGGCGGGATTACAGGTATCGTGATTTTGGACTTGACGAAGACGTTCGATACTGTGAACCACTCCATTCTGTCACGGAAACTCTCCAACCTTGGTGCGGATGCTGCCGCGCAGAGTTTGTTTGACTCCTTGTTATCCAACAGAAGCCAAGTCACCTGCTGTGCCTCAGTCTGAGCCAGCAGTTGTACCTGGACATCGGAGTTGCCTTGGGCCCATTATAGTTTATAGTTTATATGAATGATTTGCAAAACGTTCTTGAATTCTTTAACATTACTCTGTACGCTGACGACACTATTTTGCATTTTTCTTTAAAACTTTTATCAAAATTGAATCTAAGCTGAACTCTGATCATAGACGTGTATGTGATTGGTGGAAGAATAATCAACTTACTCTTAATATTAAGTCACAATTTATGTTAATAGGCAGTAACCATAGGTTAAGTAAAAAGGAGTCTATTATTATTTCATCTAACGCTAATCAGCTAGAGGAGGCCTAATCTTTCCCATATCTAGGATTAGTTATTAGTAAGAATCTCTCATGGGAAGACCACATTGATTACATACGCCATAAAATATACAATAAACTAGGTCTTCTGCGGCGCATATAATCTAGCCTACTACTAAATGCCAGATAAATTTTCTTTAACTCTTTCATGCTACCTCTTTTTGACTGTGGTGATATCATTTGGGGAGATCGAGGTAACGCCTTCCTTATGACCAAGTTACAAGTTACAAAGGCCGCACAGATTATTTTAGATCTCGCCCCACGCTCTTCTGCAAGGGAAACAGATGCAGCGTGTAGACCCTACAAATTAAGACAAAGGGCTGAGCACTGAGCTATATTTACTTATAAATAATAAGCTTTTCATGCACCGCGCTCAATAGCAGCTTTTACAATTACAAAGCTAGATCCAAGCTAAACATTCGCAAATCATCCATTAAAAGAAGATGGGGCCACTTGACATCCCTGAACATTGTGGCGGATGTCTGGGATGCCTTAGACATTACACTAAGAGAATCTCCAACTTTTGCTGTATTTAAGCGTGGCCAATATAAAGGCTATTTTTAATAACTGTTTTGTTTCTATTTTATAATATATAGTTATCATGTTATATAGTTTATTTATATTTGATGACCTTTCTGTAAACCACTGTATATTTCTGTCCTGACTTTGAACGAGACTTGCGTCATCATCATCATCTTAATCATCATTAGCATCATCATCCTCATCCACATTAACATGAGCATCATCAATATTATCAACATCCTCATCATCATCAACGTTATCAACATGATCATCATCAACATCATCGTCATAATGATAACCATCATATCATCATCATCATTATTCACATCATGATCATCATCATAGTCATCATCATCATCGTTTTTATCATCATCATGATCACCATCATCAACGTCACCATCAAAATCATCATCACCAGGTTACTCCTCCAGTGTACCCATTTGCTGCAACTGCCACTCCATTTATAAACGGAGTCCTTTCTCATTCAACTCTTTGTATTGTCCTTTTCCATGATTCTCGTGGCCTGGCTGTTTTCCTCCTTCCGTCTGATTCCCATGTGAGTTCAGTAGAGGAGTGCACGTCCCAGACCATTGTTAGCACTTGTCCTAACTATGTCTACCGTTGCCTTTGAACGATTTCTCTGAGTTTCTCTATACCAACTATTCTTCTTATTATTACTACCAAAGGTATTTTTTATTTGACATGACCAACAGGGAAAAGACTGCTTTACATTGTTTATAGTTACTTTTGTCCAATTTTCCTTAGATTATAGTATATTTATTATAGGAAGCAAAATAACAGCTCACAGTGATGTCACGGATTTATACTTTTGAACTGCCTTAATATTAAGTTTGCCTAGATTAGAATTGTAATTTTACTTTTCAGGAATGAGGCAGTATGGAAAGGAAAACTCTTTATTAATGCACCTTGCTAAGAATTTTGTATATCTACGATCACTTAAGACAATGATATTTTTCTGGTACTGATTGAAAAATGGAAAAGAGAGTTTTGATGCGTTAATCAATAGGTATTTTGTAAAAGTTTATCTTTCACATTTTTTTCTTAGTTAAATTCTCTTCATCCAAATGAGACCCAGCGCCCGATTGTTCAAACGCCTCTTAGCACCAACCCAGGGTTAACTTTTTAAACTGTATTCTTAGCTTGTTTCCAAACTACAGGAAACGACTTGAACTGTAAGTTTGGTGTCAATAACTTTTATTCGTTGAAAATCCAAACGAATTTGCTCCTTGAATTACTGTTTAACCCAGGGTTGAAGTTAACCAACGTTTTAACAACCCGGTCAACAACGATAACTTAATTTTTCTTGTTACTGCTTTCTAGTTGCTAAGGGCAATTCACGCTGAGAACGAAGACGTGAGAACCTTCTCCAGAGAAGGAACCAAGTCGATATCATCACGATCTAGCGATGATGTGAGTGAAATCTAAGTTTGTATTTGTTTAAAATAGGCAACTGTGAACTATACTATCGACCATTTAGAATATGGCTAAATACATCTGTTAAGTTAACACTGTACATTCTTCAGATTTTAAAATTGGTCTAGAGATGAATCTAAGTCTAAATACAAGCTGGTGGCCCAAAAAAACTCATCTTTAGTTCGGTTTAGAAAAAGTCTAAAGGGACGGACACACGGTGCAGCATTTCATGCAATATTGCACGGAACAATTTTTTTTGGAGTTGGAGGTGGACACACGGTGCAACAAAACTACGCAACATTTCTCGTGATAGCATGGCGTGCTTACCCATGCATTTTACAACAATCAAAACGGCTTCCAACAAGAAGTCCTTTGAAGAGAAATTGTTAAAAGAATAGAGCGCGATTCAACTTCAGTTTTGTAATTAACCTGCAATGTTGCATGAAATATTGCATCGTGTGTCAGCTCCTTAAAAGAGCTTTAACAATTAAACAATTAGCATTTAATTTTTTATGTTTAGCAAAAATTCGGTATATACCATGTTCATTTTCAAACAGTATTGACTGAGATAAATGTGTTTATAGTTGAGTTAGCGTTTCTGAAATTGTTGAAAATAAGTATACTTCTTATATCCTTTCCTCATGAAGTTTTTTTTTTTGATTGTCCTAACTTGTTTCTGATTCTTTTTTTCTTGCAGGAGCCAAGAGATTTAAAACGTGGTAAGTTTATTGACACAAATGAAACGAGAAAAGAAAAAATCATTTTAGTTCGAGTTACAAAGTACTTAGTTGCGCTGTTTAATTCATGGAAGAGTAATATTTCTTCATATGCCTTAAACCTCAGTTAGACCATCGACTGGCCGTGGAAGAATAAATTTCGTAGCTGCCAAGCAGAAACAAATTAGCGAAAAGGTTGCATCACGAACAAAGAAACGAGGACAGGTACATTTTTTATATTTTTTGCTAAGAAAATGTGTGAATATTTTAGATTAAGCAGCCATCTGGGAAGTATATTAAATTTCTTGTTAGCCTGTTAAGGCAGATCTCTGTGAAATGAATGAAATAATAGTCGAAGACATGACAAGAGACGTATATATTGTGGTTTAAGTTTTCACTTTATATTGAAGTTTTTCAAAGTAATTGAAAACTTACAAACTAGTTTAAATTTTGTATATTGGGTTTTATGTGCAGTCTTAAAAAGGCTTTAATTTAATTTTAGCGTGTAGAAGAAAAGTTTGGAAATTCTTTCCTCATATTCCTGTCACGTAGCAAGTTAATTCCTTTTTTAAATCTTTTGTTTTAACGACGTTGTAATCCGTTGTGTTTTGGTTGTTTGCAATTGATATAGTAAAACAACACGCTCATCAGTTCTGCCTCTTTTGCTACCGTTGTAGAGTAAGTTGGTTTCTCTGGGTAAAATTTCCGTATTGGGGCCTACTATTGTTTATTCATACAAACTAACCTTAACCCTTTCACTCCCAGTTCAATTATTGAATTCTCCCAACTTGAACCCATACTTTTCATTGAAAAAGTTTGAGAGAATTTCACTTTTAATCTTCAGAATATATTTTGTTTGATCAATTTCAATCTTCTCACTACCTTATGTTATATTTTGTATTAGTTATGTAAGGAGAAGTTGAGGGTAGATAACTGATTGGGAGTGAAAGGGTTAACCCAGACCCTATTATATACGGGATGAACTGTATGCGTAAGTAAGTAGGCCCCAATACGGAAATTATCCCGGCCAACAAAACCAATAAAGAAAAGAAATTTTAAAGTTAAAAGTTAAAAGTTTAGCTGATTCCTCGTAACATTCCAACGGCACTACCGCTCTCACAATCCACCCATGGCTTGAAAAAAGTTAACAGGCTTAAAAAAAAATTGATTCAGAACATATTCACTGTTAAGATAAAAGTATCCCTGGATCGGTTTATAGTTTGGTCTATCATCATCGTCTTCTACATCTTTCAGTATCGGAAGCCAGGATATCACTGTCTCGGCCTATAGCTTTCACCAGTCTCAATCTGAATTACACTGTCAACTCAAAAAAGAAGAAAGCTTGCTAATATATAGCTATAAATCAACTGTCTTTCATGCAGTCTCTCCGCCTATAACAGCTTGATCCGCCATTTTATTCCAGTAGCACAGTTTTTAAATTAGGTGTTATGTCTTTGTTGCTCAAACTCACAGTGATTTTTACATTGAAACTTGCGAAAACCTGTAAAGAATTAATAATGGAGTGTCTGCTATACGTTGTGTAAAACTGCCCTTCAAAATGAAACTGTTTTAGTTTGTTTAGCCTTTCTATATTTCGATAGCAATTTCTTCCCACTAAAAGTTATAGCTATAAAAACTGACTCAAGAAATTGATGCTTCGACATTATCAAGTTGTCATTATCACAGATAATCAGTTCTATTGAGTCAATCATATATCAAGAAAGGAAAAACAAAAAAATGAAAACATCGATTTTTGCGTTAGTTTTTATTATTATTATTATTATTATTATTATTATTATTATTATTATTATTATTATAACCTCAGTAGTGGAAATTAAACTGTGGTATGACAGTTTACTTTTGCATGATTAATGTGTCTTTGTTGTAACTGCAGGAGTTAATGCATCTTATTGACCTTGATGTGGCCTCATTTGATATATTTGACCTCCCGCCTCTCAACGAATATGAATTATACATTAAAAACTTCGGTAGAACGGATACCAGACAGGTAATTATATTATTTCGCCTTGTAGGTAGAGTTATTAGCTAGTTTGATTTGTTTGTAAAACGAAAAAATTGTTCAACCTCAATCTCGGGCAAAAATACTCACTTCCTTTCATTTATGGTAGCTCTTCAAATCTATGTTTTGCATCATTTACTAATTAATGCTCTTCCCTAGCTGTAAAGGTTGATACTGCTTAATAGACCTACACTAGGTATGTGCCAACTTCTCAACTGTTTGAAAGTATTCTAGCTGTTAAGGGGGCGGACGTGGTTGGCGCAGTTGGTAAGATCTCTGCTTTCCAGCCACAAGGTCCTTAGTTCGATTCTTTGCCGAGATTTGAATCTTTGTGTGGCCTTTTTTTCCGCCTAAGCCAACTCAGCTTTCCATCCTTCCGGAGTAGGTATATGAGTACTAGCGTCTGCTGGGAGCTAACCTGCGATGGATTAGTGTCCTGTCCAGGGGGAGTCAAAGACTTTCATCCGCTTAAAACTACAGAAACCGGAGATAAGTGCCGGCTCCATGGGCCACTAGGCTCGAAAGGATTTAGCTTAGCTTAGCTGTTAAGGCCAGTAGCAGGGCTCGACGTTGTGACCTGTGGGGTCGCCAATGCGACTCCATTTGGTCGGCTGGCGACTAACTTTTCACTCATGGTCGCCGGTCTGGCTCCACGATTTCAAGTCATAATTAGGTGCTAGCAACCCAATTTGAAAATTTAGAAGCCAGCTGGCCCCAAGGTTTTGTTTTTAAAGTCGAGCCCTGAGTAGCTATTTTTCGTGTCCTGTAGCTCCTATTCTATGAATGTTTCGGAGTATTTCACTTTGAAAGCCACTTGTCTGACCTGCATCTCATGTTAGGTTTTTATTAGTTTGAAAACCCAGGAACTACTCTCCTGACTTGTATCTCATCCTGTTTCTTAAGTATTTTAGGGTATTCTATAGTATTGACTGCCAGGAGTTGCTCGTCTGATCTACGTCTCTGGCTAGTTATTCTTTGTTGACTAATTTAGAGTATTCCAGGAGACCAGAAGTTACATTCCTGACTCAACTTACATTCCGTGGTATAGCTCAAACGTACTTCCTAGCACTTCTAACGTTGATCTAAGCTACTCTTCGAACTAACACCCCTGGTTACTCCTACATCCTGGCTATTCCTGAGTATTAATATTCAGTTAAGCCTTTAAGCGGACCAGAATAATTTTTCTGACTTAATATACACCCGTTGACTTTTCTCCCCTCTGACTATTCTATTCTAACTTCGCTGACCAAAATTTTCTTCTGGCTTAAATCTTGTGCTAGTTCCATAGTAATGTCATCTGGTGTCAATGATTTCTGTCTTCGTTCTTCATTGTATTTTAAACATTGAGATTGACAGTGAAAAATGTTTCAATTTATACTGTATAGGCATATGTTCAGTGTAACGAAGATAATGTTGATAAAGAAGTTCAGTCAGAAGAGATTGAAACCAGTACAAAGTGGGTACAGTATCCTGCAGAAGGGTACCTCTGTTGCGGGGGTAAGAGATCTTGATTTTCTTTCATAACTGAAAACTAGACATTTTTTTCTTAAATTTTGCAGTTGAGGGAAGCTGCTAAATATTCTGTTTTTGTTTTGTAAACTAAACGGAACTTAATTGATTTTTATTTCCATAACAACTTTTTTGGCAAAATGAACACATCCCTGCAACACTTAGTTCTTTAATAATAATTTTCTGTAGTTGACACTTAGTGACGATTAAAGTGTGCTAATGTGTTTTATTTATGATATTTAATAATATGAAAACTTGTTAATAAAGTTTTAGAATCTCCTTTTCATTGGCGACGAACATTAATCCAGTGCAGCTGCAGTTTAGATTTGGTGTGTGTGGTTTTGTATTTTATGCTGCAACATTTGAAGATTGAATATTAAACAAACTGTGGAGAACGATATAGAAAGTTAAATTATTTATGTCTCAAAGGTGATGATGACAACACCAGTAACGGAGATTACATGATAGGCACAGAGAATACCAAAATTGATAGCGTTCACCTCACACGCTTCTTACAAAGTGCTGGACAGGTATAGTATGTGAAACATTTAATTGTTTGACTGTTACCCCAATCGATGATAAGTTGTATGATAAATGGTAAAGGTAAAGGGGCGGCTTGCTAGTATCTTTTCTCGTAGCCAAGGGCTGAGTTACAAAGGACGCAGCTCGACGATGTCAAACCGAAGGAGCTGTGCTGTCGACTAGGCACTCGGCCCCAGACTGACACGATCCATACATGACCTAGGAGCACAGCACCACAGCCACATTTTATAGGCTGGGAGTCGATTTTGATTTTGATATTTCGATATTTAAAATTGTTTGCTTGGAATTAGATTGATCCACAGACATTTAAGGCACCTTGGATTGCAAAGTATTAGTAATGATATTAGAGAGTATATTTATTACTAATTATTTCCAATAGTTGTGAGTACTGTAAGTTTATTATTTTGTTGTGGTGACAATGTTGTACTGTTTTCGACATTTAATATATTTCAGTACTAATAATAATAATAATTTTATGAACTTTCCATTTCTGGTTTTTCAAAGTTAATTACAGAGATAATTATTAAAAAAAGATATCAATAGACTATTTATGTGTACATATTGAAATATTAATAAAATTTTAAAAACGAATTTAAAATAAGAATTAATGTAGAGTTATCTTTCAGAGACAAAGAGAGCGTGAAAGCAAAGCTTTCGCGACCATCTTTGCCGCTTCTTTGGTGCTTCTGACGAAACCCTTAGGGCCCAGTTGTTCAAAGGCTGGTTAAGTTTAACCCTGGGTTAAGCAAAATTTCAAACAAGAATTTCTTCTTTAATAAAAGGTTAACGGTTATCTATGAATACTGTTTGGATTTTTCTAGGAAAAGTCTTGTTAATCCCCAAATTACAACTAAAATATTTTCTTCTGAGATTGGAAACAAGATCGTGAGTTAAACACTTAACCCTGGGTTAGCGCTAATCGGCTTTTGAACAACTGGGCCCAGGTCAATAATGATGATAGATATGTAATATTTCTTTTTGTATTAATAGCTTTAGAATTAGAAAAGTATTTTACTTTTCTGTAGGTCTGCCTCGTGTTACTAGAAGAAGCAGCTGCCGCTGAAGCGAGTACTACGTTCAAAGACAAGCAAGATATGGCTTGTAGTGATGGCTACGTTCAACTGGACACAAAACAGTCTTATCTTGAAGGTTTGTTTGGATTTCTTTTAATTTGCAGAAAATTCTTTTAATAAACTGAGGTTTCAGATGTATCTTACTAAGGCCTTACTCAAGCCCTTGGGGTCTGTGTTTATGAAAACACTTTTCTCAGTTTTATTGCAGCATTGTTTTTTTCATTGAACGTTATCACTTTTTATTCCAGTTCTGTTGTAATAAGTTGAACCTTATAAAAGGACAATTTAACATCCACGAAGCCTGACTTACCAGCTGTTTGACTCCAGGGCTGGGTAAATCAAAAGTGGAATAAATTTAACCCCAGGTAAAGCCAAAAATAATACAACAGTGTTTCATCCAAGGAAAATGTTATAGTTCTTGTAAAAAATTGCTAATCCCAAATATCCTAGTCAAATCTGTCGCTGTAAGCTAACAAGGTTAGAAACAAAACAAGGCTAAAATCTACGCTAATCTTAATCCGCTAACGTTAATCCGCTATTAATTAACTGAGCCCAGGTCTTTGAAGAGTCGGATTGGCATTGTGGTCATGAGTCGCGCCTCCCACATCTGTGACCTGGGAACTAGTCCTAGGCTCGGCACGTGGGCTGAGATTTGTCGATTTCAGTCTGACTCCCGAGTGTTTTTCTATGGGTACACCGGTTTTCCTTCTTCTGCAAATTTGACTTTCATGCCAAGTTCTGAACCGTCGTGCGATTAAACATTATTCTGCAGCTTGTATGAATAGAATTGTTAAATATCAATTGGGACAGTGTCCTGTTTTCTTCTCCATTTGCTGATGTTATTTTATACGTGCAACAAATTCAATAAAGTCAAAGTTAAAATTATTTAATATCCCACAACTTTTGCCGCCTGCTCTTTTTCTTTCTGTTCGATTTCTGGTTAGTTTTCTTTGTTTTGCTTGTAGAATTCTTGTTCGTTTTTCTAATGTTAGAGAAATGTGTGTTTGAAATCGTACGATCATTTTGCCAGGACGAAAGATTGAAGACATATATATCTCACCAGTAAAAACGCATCTAGTACTTGCTGCTTATGGTCCGATTTCCGACAAGACAGTTGCACTTGCGAAGGTATGCGGATTCCTAGCCAGCTAATTACGATTTACTTGATTATATAGTTATTTTTAGTTAGCAAGTTTCCGTTGAATGTAGGTTTTTAATAATTTACATGCCTCATTCAGTAGAATTATAAGATAAAATATTAGATTTATTTAGTACATAAGTTTACTAAAATTATTAAATGTCTACAGTATGTTTTATCGGTTGTGAAATCTTTTAACATATGTTTGCTAAAGAATAAATGATTTTAAAAAGGTCCGAAAATGTTTAAGATTAATGAGATATTATTAATCGCTACGAGTAATCCTTTTTTGAAAATGTTAGTACACCTGTTCTTCCTATTCCTCATTGGTGTACCTTATAATGTAACATTATTACATAAATTCAAATTATTATAATTTAATCACGTTAATTCTAAATCCTGAAGATGCGTTTAAGTTGAAAACATTTGGTTTTCAACAGAACTTTCAAAATGTTTAAACGTTTTTTCTATTTTTTTTTTCTCTTATCGTTTAAATATGGAATTGGTTAATATACATGTTGAAATGTCAGATGGCTATGATTGTGGTTTTGGTTTCTAGAACAACTTTTGGTAAAGTGTAAGTATCACGAATTGAAATAGCTTTTTTTGCAGATTTTCTTAAAGGATTTTTTTGACGTAGGTTTTTTTTTTTGATAAAAAATTTTTTAATAATAACTTTTTTGTATGAATTTTACTCAAGAATGATTTTTTTCCCCAAGTGCCTAAAGCTGGTTACCACTTTAATTCCCTCTCGATAATAACGTCATAAGCATATATATATAGTTATTCAATTGTCATTTTTGGTTGGCGCAGTTGTTAAGATCTCTGCTTTCCAACCACGAGGTCCCGAGTTCGATCCCGGCACTTTGCCGAGATTTGAATCTTTGTGTGGCC
>JAOBRB020200959.1:0-12225 GCA_027575285.2 Zoanthus pulchellus
TTTTATTTGCATTATCTGAGTAGTTTAGCTATTAAAAAAGGCGGCGAATTTATTTCAAATAGGTGGCGAAATTCGCCAGCTGCCGCCTCTTATTGAAAACCCTGCATGAGTGACAACAGCTCCATGAAATCACCTTTTTGGTTTACTCTTTATTTTTGTTGTGTGGGTCATTAGGATTTTATTCCTTTACTTTTCAATTTAATTTTTCTCCATGAAACTAAGCAGATACTGAGATAGTTTTTGCTGTTATGTCCACGTAGTCTCAAAAACTCCAAAACAGGGGTTTTCACGTTTTAACTTTTGTGGCAACTTGTTGCGCGTGCTCTGCTTGCTACATTCCAATGTGCAGCCATTGTATTTTCTATTGTTTTCTGCTGTTATCATTGGCATTGCCGTCCTACATGTAGTTGCTTAAGGTTCCTAGTATCTAGTTTGAAGCCACTATATTGGATGCTATAACCATATTGATAACATGCTTTACCCCTATCATAAAACTGAGCCTGATTGGTATAGCAGCCATAAGCTGCTGTTTTGGCCTTTTTGAAATTCTTTCAGAACCAGTTGAATTATTAAGTTCTCCCAACTTGAGCCTATATTTTTCATTGAACAAGATTGAGAGAATTTCACTTTTAATCATCAGTAGTTTGCTTTGAATGATCGATTCACATTTTCTCATTACCCAAAGTCTTATTTTATATTGTTATGTAAGGAGAAATTGAGTGTTAATAAATGATTGGGAGTGAAAGGGTTAAGCCAAATCCAAGAAGCACCATGCTTTTACTGCTAGTTTACCTTAGTTTGCCAATCACACACCAAGAAGCTAAACATAGTGAACTTTCTCTACAAAAAATAACTTACAAAAAAGAGGATCATGGAATAGGATTCAGAGGAATCAGAATATACATTTGTAATTAACAACATGGCACTTAAAAATGTACTTGGTCATTTTAACATGTACTTTTTTCATTTGACCTCAGACAGACTCTCTAATGTGGGATATACTGCATTCTATCCAATCAGACAAACGTATTTCACTCCAAAGTTTGGTGAGGCGGGATATCTCGCATTCAGACCAATGAATTTTTAACAATGAAATCTGATATGCGAGATATTTGATGCATTGACCAATCAAAGTGAACGTAATAATGTAATTATTTGATAGAAAATAACTTTTATTATAATTATCTTTGTTAAATGACTGTTCTGTAATTTTTTTAACCCTTTAAGCCCTAACATCAACATTTAAAATCTCATTTGTAGTCCTATACATTTCTTGTAGCAGTAGTGGGGAGAATTTGTTTGGATATCGAGAGAACTCATCTTGTGTGATCATGTTCTTAATTCTCGTGACCTTTTTGATTGATAAGGCATTACTATTACAAGGAGAAATTTGATGCTGATCACTCTTAGGGCTTAAAAAAAGTTATTCTTGCATAACCTCACAGAAAGTGTTTTTGTTTTCAATGGTAGGGTGGTCTAAGGTCAAGTCAACCTCAACCCTATGCAACTGCAACTGCTCAAGAAGAGCAGAGATTGATAAAAGATGCTGAATCCAGGACTTCTCATCCAAGTGGACCTGTGAGAAACTTGAGGAATGGGAATGAGAAACTAGCATCAGCAAGCTTCAGTGGTTATGCTGCTAGCATGGACACCGACTTCTCAAAGGTTTTACTTGGTTTAATTTAAGAAATTTTATTAAATTTTTAATCTTGATTATTGCGTTTCTAGCGTTCTATTGGTTCACTCAATCTCCATTATCAGCTTATATACCGAATGACCATAATGGAAACTACCTTTTAATAATAATAATAATAATAATAATAATAATAACTATGTTGTTATTTATTAATGGTGAAAAATAGTTGAATTGTAAAATGAATAAAGTTAGCATATATTGTAAGGAGTGAGAAGTCCCTCAGAGTGATATGCCCGTTTCCTGAAAAAATGGTCCTCAAAGTTTATTGCTTTTAGGACAATTTTTCAACCTTGTGCTTGTATCCATCACCACAGACAACATACTTTAAACAGAAGTATTTTAATGTTCTTAGAATATCGGTGCACGCCCAGCTAACATTAATCCACTAAAATGGGAACCAAGGCCACATGACATGCATAAGCTTGCCTGTTTGGAGTTTATATGTAAAAATGATTTTATTGCCTTATATTGTAGGTGAGTGATTCAACAACAGAGTTGATTCTACTTGGAGAAACTAGCAGTGAAACAACATCCAGGAAACAGATCCATGGCTCCAGGAACAAATCTCTTCTCTTGCATCCCAGCTTTAGTTTTTCTGGAGGAAATCAAAAAGAAAGCACTCAAAATCCACTTGAAGACCACAGGATAAACACATTTAGGAAAATAGAGAGGGGTGAAATATTGAATATTTCAAAGATGTCCAAAAAACAAGCTACAGCACAACAAAGGTATCTTTAGTTAATGTATTGATAAATAAGAATAATACTCCTTTGTCATGCTACAATCAATCCAGTTTTGATTTGGGTTTATCCCCGTAAGCAGGGATAGCTGGATTTACCCCACTCTGGCAGCAATTTCCCACTCTCCATCTTGCTCAATTCGTTCAATCCCATCATTTTCATTAGGCCCCCTGTCTTACACATTGCTCTAACCATTGCTTTCTCGGTCCTTCTTAAAATTTGTATCTCGTTTTCCCTCAAACACCATGTCTCACTCCCATATAGCATTGCTGATATTACACAACTCTGATAAATCATTCCTTTCATCTTAAGCGAAAACCTTTTTGAGTTTAGCAACTCTCTCTCTTTGAACTTCACCCACCCAATTCTCTCCCTTGCTATCACAGCTGCCTCACAACCACCACTTGCATTCATTCTATCCCCTAAATAACAGAAACTTTTCACTGTTTCCACCTCTTCACACAACTCCTCCACCAGCCACACTAATCCATTAGCTTGTTTCTTGCATCTTCCACACACAAAATCTCTCCCCAACTTTGGGGTCACCTATAAATCATGTGGTATGAAAAACGAATCGTTAACAAAAACTTGAATTGGTAACCGCGGGTCACAGCACAATTTATTAGGATCAGTTAGAATTCAAAGTTTTTTAAAATGTAGTTTTAGATTGTATTGATTTGGTCATTTACCGTCCATTTCCTTCCTCGCCATTCATAATGAATAGCTGAAAAAACAACCGTGTATGCGTCTTTCAATGAGCCCGCATTTTAATGGAAATGAACAATTAAAGACTCGTGAGCCTCCCAAAACTGATAATCAAGATCAACGTAAAAGCAGAAGCTGAAAAAATTAAGTTAACACACAAAAAAACGGGAAAAAGTACTCTGTTTGCACAGTCTGCACACTGCGTTTTGGGGTGACCCTCTATTTTCGACTCGATATAACTTCTCATAGTATTAAAAGGGAAGGTGGGGATTGACCCTTGAGACTTTAAAACAGATCTTTTTATTGTGATAATAATAATAATGGTAATAATAATAATAATAGGTTTATTTATATAGCGCACTAATTATAACTAAACTAAGCTCAAGGCAGTTTATTACAACATCATAAAAATACAACTGTTACAAAAGTCCCACCTAATGCTAAAATTTACATATAAAAAAATTAAATTATTTTCCTAAATAAACAACGAACCTTTGTTTATAAATTCGTTAAATAAGTATGTCTTATATTTGATTTTTTAAAACTTAAAGTAGTATCAGATTTGCAAACATCGTAAGTTAGTAAGTTCCATATTCCAGAGGCACACATACTACAAAAGCTCTTCTGTGCATTATCTCCATATATTTCGGTATTTGATCTAGGTTGCAGCAAAAGCTTATTACTAAAAGACCGTACAATGATTTAGTATAGGAGTGATAATGCAGTTGCTAAGCTATATAAATAGGCTCTGCTCCATTTAGTGATATGTTTACTTGCAGCAAAATTTCACACACAGCATCATCTGAATCGGCAGTGACTGAAGCTTCAGTAACACAGGTGTGAGATGCCAAAATTTACAAACTTGATGTACAACTCTAGCTGCAGTATTATGAACATACTAAAGTTGTTATGATTGGTACTTGGCAATTCTTATAGCAATGTGTTACAATAGTCTAATTGAAATGTCACAAATGCATGAATAACAACTGTCGAGACTCTTCTTTATTTTATACAAGTTCCTGAGATGAGAGAATAATGATAGATGATATAGTAATAAATATGATTATTCAAAACTGTTTTTAGGTTGCAATTGTGCATCTTGGAAGAAGAAAAAACACTGTTGAACTTAAAGATTTTTCAAAAACGTTCTAATTGCAGTCAGGGCTTGACTATCATGATCGCCAAAATGACTAGTATCATTATGACAACCAAATTAGTTTAGGCGTGCTTTGTACGACTAAAACCATGAATATAATTTCTTTATATTTGATTGCTGTGAATGAACCTGTATCCGTTGCTGGACTCGATTGAACTTTTGTGGGTTTCAACCGTAGTTTGAATAATTTACACATAATTTGCTCAAAAAAGGTAACAACTTGATTTCATTTTCTTTCTTACTGCATGGGGTTGAGCAGACTATCTAACAAAAATGATTCTGAATACATTTGACTTATGTTTCTAAAAGCATGCAGTAAGGCTCATTTTTAGGACGACCTCAGATTTTAAGGGATATTTAAAAAATCGGTTTTGATTTCGTACAATATTTTTGAAAAGTTGAGCTCTGGTAACTAGTATTATAATTGTTTTTACCTGATTTCTAAAGAACCTTAAATCATTTAGTGTTGATGACACAAAGGAAAGTGAGAACGTGGAGCATGACCTGACTCAATATACTCTGCAGTCAGAACAGGAAAAAGAAAAGGTTTGTTGGTATTATTTCATGTCAGATAAAATGTACAGTATGGCAAATAGAGTTTATTGATGTCATGATCGTAAATTGAACATATCAAAACTTTAAGAAATGTGAGCATCTGATTTAATCCTATTCCGATAAAAAGAAGGTAAAAAGGAAAGTTTTGTACAGAAAGAGTGGCACTTATACAGCATAGTAATAAAAATAATTAATGTGGCCCTCCTCGTGTAGAAGTTCAGAGGAAGTTCAGTTCTGTTTAGTATGGTTGTATAGCAGCTTGTATTGCACAACATATTCAGTCTGCAGGGGTATATTGGAAGGAAGCAAGTAAAGTCCCATACTTCATCATTATTGTTACGTATGCAAAATCCAGATATTGACAGCTTTCATTATCCACAAAGACAAGTCAAACACGTTTGTAGAAGAAAGTAGCTTATAGCTATTCTTGCATTCTAACACATTAAATGCAATGTATATTTCATGCATTTTTTTAAAGGCATCAAAGGCTGTACCATTTTCAATCATAATTGTTTCTGCTTCAGGAAACCAGCCCAACTACAGGTTATTTGTCTTCATCATCATCATCTGCATCATGGCCACAGCAGATATCCCCTCTTGATCCAAACGTTGATGGTACTAGCACTGGCGCTGGATTCGGATCGCTGGGAGTTCGCCCACATCACACAGAAGCTCAACCTGCAGCCAACTCTGATGGCAGTAGTAGTGGTCGGTCAAGTCCCATACTTCATCATCATTATCATCATCACTTTCATCACCCCCCTCAAGAACAAGGTCTGTATACTCAACCATCATTATCATCTTCTTTTTCATCAGTCCCTCAGGATTAAGGTCTGTATACACCTTCATCATTATCATCATCACTTTCACCACCCCCCTCAGGAACAAGGTCTGTACACTCCATCATCATCATCATCTTATCATCATCACATCATCATCATCATCATCATGGTGGTCATCATCATCATCATTATCACTTTCATCCCCCCCTCCCCCGCAAGAACAAGGTCTGTATTCTCAACCATCATTATCATCATCTCTTTCATCAGTCCCTCAGGATTAAGGTCTGTATACACCTTCATCATTATCATCATCACTTTCACCACCCCCTTCAGGAACAAGGTCTGTACACTCGATCATCATCATCATCACTTTCATTACCCCTCTCTGGAACAAGATCTGTGATGGTGCTGTAGCTCTCCACTCTTTTCTCTCTGAGTAAAGTGTTTGATTCTTTAGTCTTCGTCGTAGTTTTAAAAATACAGTGAAGACACGCGAACCATGAACACCTGGCTTTAATTTGGTTTTGTTTTTCTTTATCTTTCTATTGATAAAAATTTAATGTATTTCTGATTTACTCAAAGCTTATAGGTTACGAAAGAGTGAAAAAAACAACAGAAAACTGTTCATGGTTGGAGTGCCCTCAATATAACAATATTCCATCTCATCTTTTTTGGTTTTTAAATTTGAGCTGTTGATGAACCACTAGCAATTGCTTTTCTGTGGCTAATTTTTGATACGTCTTTCAATCCAAAGTTCCTTCACAGCTCCCGCTGACCTCTGAGATATCCAAAGTACCTGTGACATCCGAGTCTAATATTACAGCGCCCGTTAAACCTGATTCCACTAGTGACGTCACTTCTGCAACGTATCCTCGTTCCGCGATATCTTCATCCAAAGGTTCAAATGGCAATTATGTTTTATCTTCAGGTGAAGTAAGAAAAATTAGCAAGACAGGTACACATAATTTTATTTTCAATTAATTTGGGTACCTCCTTTAAAAATGTTCGTAGCAGTGATAATCAGTTATGGCTTGAAAATTATTAACGTTGGCCGTGATATAAGCCTATCAATTTTGGCTTATTGTTGGGTGCATTTCATCGAATACAGGTACTAAGACATTGTTAAAGAAATTAATTACTACGGCAACGTCATCAGATAATTACGCTGAGGAATTATGTTAAGATTTACAACTTTACATAACATATATTTTGTTAATTATTACCTAATTTATTTCAAGGTATTTTTAGAATGCTCTTGTTCTTTTGTAATTTAGATTAAATATTTGTTATTCTATTAGCGTTTTGGTAGTCTTAACATTTTTTGTATCAGGCCCCTTGGATATCAGTCAAGTACATAAATGGTCCGGCACCCTAAAGCATGCTTAAAGATCAACATTTTCTGTACTTGACATCTGTAGGTACTGGTCAACTATCAGAAAGCACGACTCTAAGAAAAGCAACCCCAGCTTCAAACTTGACTCGTTTGGCACAAACAGCTGCAGTTTCTAGTTTTTATAAGTCATCAAGCTTAGAAACAGGCGACAAACTCCTAAAAACTGCCCCTCCCAGCTATGCATGGGCAGACTCAACAAATGAGTCAAGAAACAACCGCCACTTCTCAGGAGAGAAACTTCATACGAGACATTTATACCCGTCTTTAGTAACTGCATCGACAACTGCCACAACCCTCTCGGATTCTGTGTTTAGTACAGAAACTAAAACACAAAGTGAGTACTTAGCATTTCTTTTCATTTTAGTTGTATTTCTGTGACTGTTTGGAGGTATATCGTCTCTCGGACTAAAGACTCTAGTGTGAAAAGTTAGTGTTAAATTCATTTTGAGCTCGTGGAAAGCTATCGGGATAGTTAGGGAATCAGGATGTCAGGCGTAAACAACAGAAAATTTGTAATCGATTTCCGATCATCTCAAGTTCGGCAGGAGCATTCATGAATTTGTTAAATGGTTGTTAAAAATGTTTTTATTCGGTTACCAATGAAAGACGTTCAGTATGTCACGTGATATTTTGGTGTTCGGTACATGACTTCGGCAAACCAGCATATGTGGTTGATTACGCGTAAAGTATTAATCAATAAACAGCAACCAAGATACAACAGCTCCCTGACACAGTATCTTACTTACTCCATGAGTTTACCACAGGATACCTTTGATTTCGTGTTTACGGTATTGGTTAAATTATAAAACTGTATAGAAGGCTTAGTTCGTAAGGGAACTTGTATCCTATACTCAGTCTCTCTTGGCTACAATCAGCCGAAAATTTAATAAATAGATATTAATTTAATTAAATAATAAGCCATATAAATGATATGATTTATGGCCTTTAGTTAAATTTCAAAAAATAAATTCAAAAAGAAAAGAAAAGAAAAGAAAACATAAATTTGCAACCTTGTGCTTTTTTTTGTTTCGACCATTAGCTGGCCTGGAAAAAAACCTTTTGAGGTCCGGTAACACCTTGAGTCAAGATTCTATATCTGAAAGATTTCAGGTAACCTACTATCAAGTTTCATTATGGGATTGTTTGTTAATTTTAATCAGAAAACAAAAACATGGTAATCCCCGTATTCATAGCTAATGCTGAAAACCATTCATTAAACCTTTCACTCCCAGTCGGTCATGAACACCCAACTTCTCCTAACATAACACATACAAAATAAAACATTTGGCAATGAGAAACTGAGAGTTATTCAAGCAAAGCAAGCTACAGAAGATTAACAGTAAAATTCTCTCAAACTTGTTGAATAAAAAGTATAGAAACATGTTGGGAGAATTTAGCAATAAAACTGGGATTGAAAGGGTTAATGACTTTGTTAATATCATTAATATCAGTCATACGCCTTTTTTAGTTAGGGAGGGTTCTACAACAGGAAACCATTCATTAATGACTTTGGTGGTGTTTACATGATACCGGAACGAGATTCATTCCGCTACGAGTTCATCCCGGTTCCATACAAACTAATGCATTTGTTTACATGATACTTCATTATTTTTCATATCGGAATGACTCATTCCGGAATGAACTCATCCCGGTTCTCGCGCCAGATCGAAATTTTCAATCCGGAATGAAATACGACCACAATTCAGTCCAGTAGCATGTAAAGAGTGTACGAGTTCATACTGGTACGAAAATGGCTGCAAAGTCGAACTTCCGATAGACTGGGAACGAGTAGAGCATGCACACTACACCCTAAAAGTTCGTTATTGCCATTTCATTCCGGTACGACATCGTTTCATGTAAACACTTTACCGAATTTATTTTCGTTTCGGAATGAATCTCAATCCGGCATCATGTAAACACCACCTTTGTTAATGTCATTAATATCAGTCATACAGTCATATAGTTAGGGAGGGTTCTACAACAGGAATCTATTCATTAATAACTTCGTTATTATAAAGGTGCTATCGGTTTGTATTTGATACATGGGACGATTTCTAACAGGCGCTTCTCATTAGTTTACTATTACTTAGGAGAAATTTCGTGCATTCCAAAACTTTCTCCAAGTACATTGAAAATACCAAAAGCTTCTTGAATCTGTTGTGTCCAGTAATTATTCATATTTTTGATAATTAATAATTCATTAATAATTAAAAGCTTCTTGAATCTGTTATGTCCAGTAATTGTTCACATTTTTGATAATTAATAATTAATTGAAAATACCAAAAGCTTCTTGAATCTGTTATGTCCAGTAATTATTCACAGTTTTAATAATTAATGATTAGACCTTGAAGACGAATGGACTACATTAAGTCAAGTACTATATTACTATTATATTACATTATTATTATTGTTGTTCTTATTATTTATGTATAGGTAATCATACGGTTTTTCTCGTTCAATTTGAAATTAATTTGCACGAGCGGCTCGTGCAATTTCAGCTTTTTGAGAAACTCACAATTGCAAATTAATTCCAAATTGAACGAGAAAAACCGTATGATTACTTATTAATAATATACATACAAAAATTTCGAGATAAATTGCCTTGAAAATCATCTACTCGATCTTATGTTTTGCAAAGTGTTTGGCTCTTCCATTTTCAAATCACCCTGTTTTCTGAAGGGGCAACCAAAAAGCAGTGCTTCTCACAAAGGTTTTGCTTTTAGAGCAGGTTTGGAGCTCAGAAAATCTACTCAAGGTGCACTCCATCGCCTGCCATTTTAAATTTAAAATTATTTTTGCAAGAAATTTGTTTGTGTACGCGTCATCAACGCAAACATGTTGCTATGATTTAATTGGCTTATTCAATTTTCTATTGTTTCTTAACAAATCGAAAAACATTTGTAATCTACACTCGTGTTACACATTTTGTACTCGTATTACGGAAGAGCTACACTCCTTTTTCAGCCAATCAGAATGGAGTAATTTTTTCGTGTATATTATTAATTGATTAATTATAGTGTTTAGTTACTCAGACGATGTTTCTTCAGTAAAAAGATTGCTAGAATTCCTCTGTATTTCATACAGTGCAACTGCAGGTGTCGTCCACAGCCTATTAAGCTCAAGAAATATTTTTTTCTGTTAGGCTATAAGAAACGTCCCTTACCAAGTACCTGGAGCAAGGAGAACTGAAGATAATGGTAATGTGGGGGAGTCTTGGCCAGCTAGGGGTCCACCTGTGGTACACCGACGTCACTATGACGACCTGCTTGCAAAGTACAGAGGACAGCCCAGAAATGTCATAGCAAGGAAAACCATGGACGACGAGCAGAAGCAGAAAAGTGATCATAGCGAGGAGAGTGACGACAGCGATGATGTTGAACTGCTCAGTGACTCAGCAGTTGGTAGGTGATAAATTCGGGCAAATTAGGTATTGAGCTTTGGGGGTTTGAATTAACCTCAAGCTAGAGTGTTTTAAGTGATAATTGCTGATAAAGTTACTGAATCTTAGAACTACTTGGTGCTTTCAAGCACAATTATAAGTTATTATCTTTGATTTCTTTACCCTAGGAAACAAATAACCGTCGAAACATTACATAGCGAAAAAAAGACATTTTTTAAGCAGTCCTATTTTTCAGAGAAAACTAATGTTACGCTTTTGTTCAAGGCTTTCAGAAAGCTAACGTTTTCAAGCACGAAAATCGAACCAAACAAAAGCGATGGACTTAAGCTTTAAATTTCTAAATCAGAAATTTATTCCTGATCACGGCGTTATTGATTTCAAATATGATTACTGGGCTTCCTGTGGTAAGCTCAGTCATATAATTGGTTTGGTTTTCCGTGCTTTTTATTGTTCAAACACAATATGTATCCCACAGTTCCATGCGGCGCCAGCTCGATTCACAAAGCTCTTTTTTTTGCTCAATTGTGTTGATGAAGAGTGTTTCTAGTGGTTGTTTATTTTACGTTTTTAACCACTGAATCACTATCTCAAAATAATTGTTTGGGATAATATAAATTTCGTGACAAAAAGAATTACGCAAATTTACATAATATATATATTTAGCGTTTTATATATATGGGTGGACGTGGTTGGCGCAGTTGGTAAGATCTCTACTTTGCAGCCACAATGTCCCCAGTTCGATCCCTGGAGTTTGCAGAGATTCGAATATTTGTGTGACCGTCTTTTCCGCCTAAGCCAACTCTGCTTTCCACCCTCTCGGGGTAGGTAAATGAGTACCAGCGTCTGCTGGGAGCTAACCGGCGATGGATTAGTGTCCCGTCCAGGGGAGTCAAAGGCTCTCATCTGCTTAACACTACAGAAACCGAAGATAAGCGCCGGCCCCATGGGCCACTAGGTTCATAAAGGATATAAGTTTAGCTTAGCGTTTTATACACAATTTATTCATTTTTACAGCAATAGATTTAGGGGATTAATTGTCCTAGCTCAGTAATATTTAGTCAACATTCTTTGATAAGCAATGCCTTAGCGAGTTTTTTGTAATACAAATACAATATAAAATTAAATAAAGCTAATTAATATATTTATAAAGCCAATTTCGTGTAATAAACCTTCCAAATAGAATTCTGTCTTCTTTATATTTCACACGGTGAAAAAAGCGATACGTCCAATCAGCTTCCAGTATATAGTGAAAAATATAACCAATGGGCATTAAGTAAACCACCCATTTGCCAATCAGAACATAACACTCAAATGGGTTCCGCGGCGCGCCGGTTGAGAAAACATGTTTAGGTTTCTCGCAAAACATGGCTTTGGTACGTTTTGTTCCACCTGAAACAACTTTAGAGGCTTTTATCGAGGAGCAAGCAAACAAATACACCTTGAGTAAAACCAAAAGAGATGTTTCCTTACTCAAAGAATTTGACAATGAAAGGAAAAGACAAAGTATTTCGTAAGTTTCAGTTTTTAAAATTGGATTATTGAGTTTTCGCTATTTCGCAAGCATGGTTTATATAGCTTGCATCACAAGAGGACAATAAAATTTCTGATTTGCACGCTTTTATTCTCATTTATAATATAGATAGGACCCAACTTGCGCTCTGATTGGTCGAAAATCTATGTTTTATCAGAGTATAAAACATAGAAAAAGCGTGTTTTATTGATTTTCAGAGCGCGCGTAGGGTCCTATCTATATCATAAAGCAAATAAAGAAGCCTAAACCGTGTTTTAGACTGTGACA
>JAOBRB020201070.1:0-12223 GCA_027575285.2 Zoanthus pulchellus
AAGTAATCATGATTCAGGCCTAAATTTAAACGATTCTGTTGTTCAGTTAGCATATTATTAAAGCTTGCCTCTGTAAAATATTTAGAAATTCGAATCTGGATCGAAATCCTTACAGAGACTAAAACTCCTATACGATTCACACAAAAGAGGATTACATTTTAGACTCGATAATCCATCAGCATTAAATTTAATATATCCTCCTTTGTATTTTATTTGGTGATTTCTCAGATAAGATTTTATAAATAGTTGCAACTGTTACGTTAACACTGCGGCTTGGGGGGAGAGGACAGTGCTTTATATTTTTTGGAAGAAGGGGAGGGCCAAGGTTGTTATAAAATTACTCCAGCCGACCCCCCTTCTTAAAAATTTACACTCCTTAAGTAAAGAAAGTAGCTGCGGCTCTCAATCATGTCTAAAGCTTCAAACCCTTAAAAATGGACGGAATTCATCGCCATAAATCATAATACATTCCTACTAAGATAAATAGCATAAAGTAGCGCTGTTTAGACAGTATATAAAAATTTCTAAGATAGGATCCTCCTCCGTTTTTGTTATATTCAATATGGCGATCGTTAGCTAAATGGGAAGTGAATTTTGAGATTTATTGTGCGTGGGCGGAACTTTTTTGATTGACTGTTACCTATGGGGATGGTTGGAGAACCAGGATATCAGGCAAAAACCGTAGATCTAGAAAATTCGAAGTTAATTTATGCAATTTCCGATCTTCTCAAGTTTGGCAGCTACAGTAGCGCGTTATATTTTTGCATTCGGTAAACGGTAGTTAAGAATGCTCTTAATCGGCTACCAATGAAAGACGTTCAATATGTCACATGATATTTTGGTGTTCGGCAAACCAGCACATGTGGTTGATCACGCGTACCATGCATATATTATTCAATGAACAACAGAAAAGCCTTACAACGAGCATAACACAGATTACCTTTGTTTCAACTCAGGGTATACGATCGTGACGGAAAAAGCGGCAAGGTAGAAGGATTGAGCGTACACCACCCCTCCTGAACATTACGAAATCACTTTGTCTACAACACCAACTTCATTAATACCACCTGATTTTTTCTTACTTAATGAATGAATATAATTAAGGGTTTTTCAGATGACCTTTGGATTTTTTTTGTTAGTTTTCAATTGCAATCTATATATAAAGCAATATCTATACAGATCTATTTTTAATAATAATCTAGAACAAAACTCTTGAAAGAAAGTAATAAAACCTTTAAAAATTAGTTAATAATTCAGCAACTTTTTGACGTATTGATAAGCAACTTTTTTCTAAATTTACTAGCACAATCTATTCTTAATCTTGACGGAACTTATTACCAACTTTTTTTTTGACCAATAATCTTTAAACTGCAAAACAATGACAATAACATATTATGTATTTTACTTACCTAGCTTGTGTACCCTTGCCTACCCTGACCAAAGTCGATTTCGTGTGCTGGCAAACTTAGCTGTTATTAACCTCCATTTTAAAGATTATCAGTGAAAAAAGAAAGCAATTCTTGTTGTAATTTCACTCAAGATTTAGAATAACCGTTCAAACTCCGCTCATGCAATACGATAGGCCAAGACACCGATATCCCAAAAAATGCTCTAAGTCTAAAAATCTATCCCCTGGGCGGCGGAAGCAAAAAAAATATTAGGGGGGCATAATGGACATTGTAAAAAATTTTTCCCCACCACCCTCCCCTTCCTTATAGGTCAAAAGTTAACTTTAAAAAGAAAGCTCTTTATGTTTTACGTTTCATCAATACCGGAACTCCTTTCTACAAAGCCATTTATTTCATACAAATGCTCCTTTTTTGTTTACAAAATACTGTTTCCAGAAATAAGACATCTAGATAAATGGGAATCTTGCGTTATTTATGTCATTAGTTTTAGGAAATAAAATCTGAAGTTTCCATTCAAAATTTGTTGTTGTTTGGCAGATATTACTGGGGGGGCCTGGCCCCTCCAACCAAATTATTGGGGGGGCCAGTGCCCCCCCCCCCCCGCTTCCGCCGCCCAAAAAATCCCTTCAAAAATATCTAAATATTATATATCCACAAAATTTTCTTAAAATCCCTAAATATCCCAATATATTCTAAAAAATCTCAATTATTCTCACAATATTTTTTTTAATGAAACTTACCTTAAAAATAAAACGGCAAACGCATTTTAATTGTACGCTAGATAGCACTTTATTTTAAAAAAGGCTTGAAAATGCACTCAAATTGAGTTGTTCCATGCCATGCCAGGAGTGCAAAACTGCTAGTTTGTATGTAAAAACTTGAAAACTGAAACAGCGTACACGCTCAATTGGATTACAGTGCAGCAAAAACCAACTCACCAAGCCAATGGCCATATATATGGGACAAAATTATCGTTTCATAGTCGTAGGAATTTTCATTTCAAACAACGTACATGCACGGCAAAGAATATAAAACAATTTTTTTGCCAATTCATCTAAAAATCCCCCACCCCCCAAAAAAAAATCCCATTTTTTTTCTAAAAACGCCAAAAATTTCTAAAAATCTTCTTATGCTTTTCAAAAAAGCTCTAAAAAATCCGGCTTGTTGTCTCTATAGCCTACACTATACTATCAGTATCACTGGTAATCTTTTCGAGCCGTTTGATTTGGCCGCCTGTGTTTTTTCTCTTACTGGAAGCCGCTGAAGTGTTTATGGGCGCACCTCCTAATTGACTCGACCGACCGACCAACCACGTGTACAAAATCCAACATGGCGAAACACAGTAGTAAGGAGGAAAGTAAGGAGAAAGAAGACGAAGTTGATACAACAACTGAGGTTAAGGAAGAAAATCTTCGTCCGGATTATGAAGAGCTTATTGAGAGAGTAAGCGTCATTTCTAAACCGTTAGCTTCACGCAAACTTACAAAAAGACTTTACAAGACTGTAAAGAAAGGTAACCGTAATTCGTAAATTTTGTTTCATTAGCGTGATGATTTAATGTCTCCTAAGACGTATTGGTTGGATGAAATAAGTTCAAGTTTCTGCTTCCTTCAGGTAGAACTCGAAGAATAAGATCGAAACAGCAGCACTTCAAAAACAGTTGAAGCTACTTCTCTTGGAATTTATTATTTTCTATATTTGTATTTCCTTTGGTCTGCACTTTGTGGTCTGCATTTTGCAGTCGCCGCCTGTTTTCTGGGGACGATTCAGTTCAACAATCAAGCAGAGTTGCATGCCCTTTTGAACCGTTTGATTTGGCCGCCTATGTTTGAACACTAGAAAAACAATCATATTTTAAAAACAAAAACAAATGTGTTATGATACTGCATTCAAGCTGACAGTTGTTGATTTTGCAAACGTAAAAAAACGATTCTTCTGATTTGTATTTTGCTTTATAAAATTGGGGAGATAGTGTTCCTCAAGTTGAATGTTTAGAAAATCAGAAATTCCGAGCCACTGTCTGGTGGCAATCAAACCTGCAACCTAATTCTGATCACTAGTCAGATGTTACAGAGACTGACATCCATGGGAAACTGAATCCCCGGTTAAGTTTAGGGGAAAATTTTCTGCAATTCAACAAGACATGGCAGACAAAATTGCTAAAAGTATGATTAAGAAACACTAGTATAAGTAAAAGAAAGAAAAGGCAGCACAAAACTTTGAAAAGAGTGGTAAATGGACTTTTAGGGTCTAGAAGTATGAACATTTTACAGGCAAATGAATATCAATGAGTGTTAAAACGTCCTTAAACAGTGTTGGCAGATTTTGGACTTTGCCAGCAATTTTTGTTTCCACAACACAATTGTGTTGTAGGTTCACACATCCTTTTTTCACAAATTCATCCTTTATTACGTGTACACATCAATTTTGTTTTTACAATGACAAATGTTATAGAACTAGAAAGACCAACATAAACTACACTGCTATGGCTGGGATAGGTTACTTATGTTTATACTGTTTTGCAAACAGGATATTTACCTGGCTGCAAAAACATTCAGCAAATATTTTGGACCATACAACAGAGCTTACAAAATAAAGCAAAATTTGAACCCTGCTTTAAGTATGATGTACATGTATTCACGACAGTTAAATTCTCAAAATAAGAAGCAGATTTATAACTGCATGAACACTGACTTCTGTTTAGAAATGGTAGAAAGGTGTAAATTCTGCCAGAGATTGTCATGTACAGTGCTCATGGTTAGCAATAATGCACAAATGTGTGTAGTTTTTGCAAAGAATAATGCCCTGATGCACTGATAACCACAGCCTTGCATTTTTCTGACACAGAGAAAATATAGAGAGATTTGGAAGACTCTAGAAAACAGTATATGCACTGAAGTATTTCTTTGAACCCGTAGAAAGAAAACAAAGGGTTTTAGTGACCCCCCTTAAAAAAACTATTGATAACCCTGTACAGTACAACTTGACACAGCAACACAGACTATGCATAGTTAATTACTTAGAGGAATATTATATTAATATGTTTTATAGTCAATGTGAAATGAATTGTTTTGTTGGACCATTTACAACCTTGACCGAACTGGCAATTTAAAAAGCCAGATTGTTGTATTGCATTTTACATTACATTTTTTTTTTACTATTTCCAGATGACCCTTTGAAAAAGTTATGTAGTCGTTAGTATAGGTAATCATACGGTTTCTAGTTTAATTTGAAATTAATTTGCACGAGTAAGTTTTTCAAAAACCTAAAATTACATGAGCCACTTCGGCAAGTACAATTATTTCAGCTTTTTGAAAAACTAACAAGTGCAAATTAATTCCAAATTGAACAAGAAAAACTGTATGATTACTTAATAATATACATACAAACAGTTCGAGATAACTTGTCATGAAAATCACCCACTCGATTGTATGTTTTGCAAAGTGTTTGGCTCTCCTGACTTGTAATTTTCCATTTCAGTGACATTTTCATTCACAAATCACCCTGTTTCCTGAATAGTTAACCAAAAAGCAGTGCTTGTCACAGAGGTTTTGCTTTTAGAGCAGGTTTGAAGCTCAGAAAACCTATTCAATGCGCACTCCATCACCTGCCATTTTAAACTAGTTTTGCTAGAAACTCGTTTGTGTATGTGCCATCATAGCGAGCATGTTGCTACGATTTGATTGGCTAATTATTCAAAATTTCTATTGTTTCTTAACCAATCGCAAAACATTTGTAATTTGCACTGGTGTTACACGTTTTGCACTGGTATTACACTTTTTTGCACTGGTGTTATGCTTAAATTGCACTGCTCTTAGCCAATCAGAGTCAATAACCTTTTCATGTATATTATTAGAATTAATTAGCCCTTTAAATCATGATTATGATTCATGAGCATAAATCGTAACAAAAGGATTAAAGAATCTTATGCATGTGATTCTTCATGATTTTAAGTAATAAAATTATTTCTGGATGATTATAGAACTTTACTGTCGGCAATATTATTATTAGTGATTACTTATATACAAGTATGGTAACACTAACACTTAAAGGACTTGTTCAGACAAGTTTGTCAAACTTAAAATACTGTGCATCTTCTTAAAATCATTTCAATTTTGCTGCTTTCAAGTCTTTTGACAACAGATTGAATCACTAAAGGAGAATATCTTGTTTATACTTACATATAAAATTAAGTTAAACATTTTGAAATGATATTTTTTTTTATTTTGGCTTTAATGTGTATGTAGCTAAGTCATATGTCAAGAAAAGAATGCTATCAGACAACTTAACTCCAACAAAGCTGTTTAGAGAGCATGGAGCTTGCAACTTTGTGGTCTTTTTGTTATAAATTATGATGAAATCAGAAAAGATAGAAGCAAATGCTGTCAAACAACCAAACTTCAACTAAGATGTTTAGTTGGAAATGTGACATGCTGAAGAGTATCTATAATTTAACTTAACTACGCCTACACTCAATCTCAGTTGTTTGTTGGAACATTAATTTGTTTCTGGAAACTTGTGTAGCTTGTCTTGATTTAGATCCATCCCTGTTGTTTGAAAATTTTCAACTCAGTCTATGTTTTTGTATTATGAAATGGAGACAACAGTGTATTTTATTAATTGTGCAGGATATTTTGCAAAGTTGCATTAGTAGCAGGATTAGCTAGTAAGTTACAGCCTACAGTACAATTTAAAACATGTTTTAAAACTAAGCTAACTGCAGATACTCAGTGTGAAGAATACTTAATTGTAGCATCAAAGGCAAAAAGCTTAAGAAGAGGTGTAAAGGAAGTTGTGAAAGCCCTAAGAAAAGGGGAAACTGGGTTAGTATGAATAAAGGTTTGTTTAAAAACTGCTTGTTAAATTGCAGTTTTTGTAATTAAAATTAAAAAAAATTAATGTTTGAATTAAAAATGCAACTGGGGTAGTTGTCTATCAACGATTTATTTACTTTTTGACTAACTGCTTCATCTTTTAAAGTTATGAAAGTTAATAAAAATAATTGCTTATTGTACTTTTTCTCTGTGTTTTTTAATTTATCATAAATTATAACTACTTGTATTTGTAAGTAAACAATATCTATCAATCCAGTTTTGATCTGGTTTTATCCCTGTAAATGAGTGAGGCCAAATTTACCCCACTCTGCCAGCAATCTCTCCCACTCCCACTCTCCATCTTGCTCGATTCATTGCATCCTAATTCAAACCAACACTCCTACTCTCCTTCACCTGCGATCTCCATGTCTTCCTCGGTTTTCCTTGCTTCCTCTTTCCTTTCACTTTGAACTCTAATGCCTTCCTCAAAGCAAGGCCATCATCCCTCCTTAACACATACCATACCATCTCACTCCACTTGCCTTTGCCATCTGAACCACTGTTTCCTTCAATCACAACATCTCCGTTTGGTCTTCTGTCCTCCTTCTCTCCACCAGTTTGACACCACACATTGCTCTCACCATCGCTCTCTAGGCTCCTCTCAAAATTGCCATTTCATTCTCCCTCAAACACCATGGCACTCCCATATTATAACATCACTGCTCTCATACATCTCCAATAAATCATTCCTTTCATTTGCAGCGAGAACCTTTTTAAGTTCAGCATCTCTCCACATTTCTTGAACTTCACCCTACCAATTCTCGCTCTTGCCGTTACAGCTGCCTCACAACCACCACTGTTGTTCACTTTATCTCCCAAATAGCAGAAACCTCCTCCACAGGTCCCACAAATCCATTAACCTGATTGTTGTATCTTCCACACACAAAATCTCTCCCCAACCTCCCAGTTACTCTTCTTACTTTGGCACATCTACCATGTATCCATTTCCTACATTTCACACACAACACTGAATTTGTCATTACTCTCTTCCCACAAATGCCACATGGATCTATTTTACTTACACTCTTTTCACCTTCTGCTCTACTCACTAACACTTTTGTCTTCCTGAGGTTCATTTTCAGCCCCTAGCTATCCAATGCATCCTTCCATTTCCAGAACTTCTCTCTCAGTCCCTCCATTGTTTTGCTCATTGAAACCAAGTCATCTGGATATAACATCTCACTCGTTAAACCTTTTCTCACCCTCTCTGTAACCACCTCAACTAGAATCACAAAAAGCAATGGTGACAATGCAGATCCCTGGTGCACATCAACTTTCACCTCAAACTCTTCTGACAACTCTTGCCCAACTCTAACTCTGATTTTTGAACCTTCATACTGACTCATCACTGCTCTCATCATTACTTCTGGAACACCTCTCTTCCTCAGTGCCAACTCCACTACCTTTCTCGGAACCCTGTCAAATGCCAACAAATCAAATAAACCTTTTCTCCAAATACTCCTCTTGCAACCATCTCAAAACAAACACTGTATTTATTGTTCTTTTGCCTGGCATAAAACCCAATTGCACCTGATTCATTAATACCGCAAGCTGCAATCTCCTCTCCAGCACCTTTTATACAATTTTCATTGCATGTTTAAGCAACTTCACTCCCCTATAATAATTTTATGTCTCACAACTCATTGCAACCTCTTTCTTCGTGAATATAGGCACCATGACGCTCAGACAACAAGTTGTATTTTTGTCACTAACCTATTAATTTATAAAGAAATATTTTGTTTTTTCCAGGTTTGTTGTTATTGCTGGCGATATTTCTCCAATTGATGTGATTGCTCATGTTCCTGTAATGTGTGAAGATAACTCCATACCGTATGTTTATGTTCCTTCAAAAGTGGTGAGAAAGTCTGTCTATAAATTACAGATTGTAATCTTAAGTTGGAAAATGAGTTCAGCAAATTAATTATTAGTTTTTAGTTTTTAAATAAAAATTGTTTTTGCAAGGCCATTCATGCAGAGCATCTTGCAAAGTGGGGGGAAATGCAATTCTGCAGCTTTTGTTAAAATTTGCAATAAATATATTTCTTCCTGCACCTTTTCTACAAATAATTGTATTTTGTACCTAGATAATTTAGTGTAGGCATTCATTACAGATAGTAATTAGGGTTATAGTGACATGTAGCTCAACAACAAATGTGGAAGCTCATTTCTTTGCCACCCACTTGCTGTAACAAAGGGTCATGCTGTGTCAAAACACCCAAAATACAAAATCAGCAACACACTTTGGTCTCAGATTTCATTCAGATTACCACCAAATGTGCTGTTTTGGTCAAAAATACAAAATGGAAAGTTTGAGATACAGTATGGGCATTTTTAGTTTGGGGTGTGGGGGTCTAAGATGGCTGCCGTGTACTTGGAAACCAACCTCAAGGCCTAATATTTTCCTAAATAATAATTCCAGGTTTTTACTAAACTAGCAGGAGGGTTATGCAAATACATCAAAACCGCAGCAATTGATACAATCGTCATGGTAACAATAATGTCACAAAACTTGAAAAAAGGAATCTGAGGGGTCACCAATGGGCATTTCAAACATCAAAAAATGTCACATATATTAACTGGAAGCTCACAATATTTTTTCAGGCTCAAGCCTGCCTCATAGGCTTTACAGCCCAAGAACAGCAGAGCCAGTCATCAATTTGTTTACAATTGGCAAGCCCCTTAAAATGGTAAAACTTGATTCTGAGGCCATTTTCATTGTCCAAAAACTGGCAGCACAAAAACATGGACACCAGCCAGCCCAAAGGTTGGGGTGGGCTGCACCTGCTTACCACAAACAGAAAGGTGTAACCCCTGACTCTGGGCCATGCAAGCACTGCTGCATTATGATGCGAAGCCTGATAAGCAGCTTGGGGTGAGGTTTGGGACTTGGAATGTAGGAATTATAAGTGGGAGGGGTACAGAGGTATGTGAGGAGTTAAGGAAAAGGGGAGTAGGTGTGTGTTGTCTGCAAAAAGTGAGGTGGAGAGGTCAAGGAGCACAGTTTACGGGTGTGAAAGGTAGGAGATAATTATAAGTTTTGGTGGTCTGGGAATAGTGAGGAGGTGTGGGAGTTTTGGTGAAGGAGGCACTATGTGAGAAGCTTGTGGAGGTGAGAAGGAAAAGCGATAGAGTGATGACAGTTACCTGTTACCTATCCTCCACGTGCAGTGTGGCACATAGGGCCTCCACTGAAGCTTTCAATTTCTCCCTTTCAGCTGCAACGCCCTGCACCTCGTCCCATGAACCCCACCCTCCTTCTTTCACCAGTGACCCTGTCAACTCAGGTGCTTCCTTTCAGGTTTGACTCCCAAGCGTCATCGTACGGTACGGTCATGGTGTTCCCTTCGTTTACAAATGAAATGCTCCTGCTTCTGGTTTCTGTAATAATTAATTTTTTTTTAAGATGGGGTTATCAGCCCCAAGGTCAACCCCCAACCTGGAGGACCAGTGGATCATTCTTGTCTGGTCCCTACCTTTCGACCTGTTCGGCATGGGTGACCCTAACAGGAGCTCAAAACTCCCACCAACATAGCTCTAGAGATCATTGGGACATGCAAACCACCCCACCACGATTAAGGTGATGATCCATCAGGGAGAAGAGTGATGACAGTAGTGTTGGCATTTTGGGGAAGAAGTGGTGAGAAACATGTGTGTATAGCCCACAAACTGGCAGGACGAGTGTGGAGAAAGAACATTTTTATGATGAATTGAGTAATGAGTGGGATCTTCACAGTGTGGGTTTAGCTGGTATTGGGTATGGGCGATTTTAATGGACATGTTGGTAAACAGATTGAGGGTTATGAGGGGGTGCATGGAGGGAATGGAATTGGGGTGAGAAACGTGGATGGAAGGATGTTAATAGAATTTTGTGATTAAAAGGAGTTATATGTGTGGCAAACACATGGTTCTAAAAAGAGAAGAAGAAAGTAAGTTACAGTGCTAGGGAGATTAGGACTGAGATTAACTTGTACTGGTGGGAAGGGGAAATAGAAAGTATTTGAGAAATGTGAAAGTCATCCCAGGTGAGCTTCAGCACTGGCTGGTGGTAACAGATCTGGTTAAGAAAAAAGTGAAGAAATTGGTGAGAAAGGAAGCGATTGAAAGGGAGAAGGTGTGGAAACTAAAAGTGAACAATACAAGGGAAATGTTTGAAGGAAGAGTAAAAGAGTTAGTTAGCTCTGATGCTCCAGACTTGTGCAAGGAGATGTGTAAAAATGGGACTGGAGCAGATAAAACAAGATATAAGAACATGAAAAATCGAACAAAGCAATGAAGGAGGTGGCTGAAAGAGCTGAGTAAGCATCCAAACCAAGTTGTTTAAGGGTAGAGGTGGGGTTAAACCACTATAATTATAATTAACTCCCATGTTGCTTATTAGCATCCTTTTTAGTATTTTAACACAATCAAGATTATGCTAACTATTTTTGTTTATGAAACATAGCAACTGGCATAACAAATGATCCACACTGAAGCTGTGGGGGGTCCTGACAGTCTCAAATATACTTGCACATTTATTTCAGTAATGAAGAACTTTCATAAAGTGAACCAAACTTTCCACATTTAAACTGCAGTAGATAACATAGCTTTAAATTCTATATGTAAAATTCTAAACTTTTAACTACGTATATCCAGTTTTTGGACTGTGAAAATGGCCTCAGAATCAAGTTTTACCACTTTAGAGGGCTTGCCAATTGTAAAGAAGTTGATTTAGTAATGAAAATGTAAATTCTACACCGTAAAAAAGAGAATACTTACTGATGTTTCAGACGTTAGCCCTTCGTCGGAGTAAAGGGGGGAAATAGAGAAAATGTAGAGTTAATATGTATTCAGGGAGTTGAAAAACTAGCCAATAGAAACAAGGTAGCCATGGAAATAGAAACATCAAACGAAGAGACAGAAACGTGACATGAATAAATTAGGAAAAAGAAAAGCGTTCATTCATCCCGTTGGGATTATGTGTACCCAATCGGTGAATGAGTTTTGCAGCAGTTGTTGTCGCCGCTAACCAAAGACAAGCCAAAAACAAGTAAATCTGAAAGAGAATGGTTAGGCAAATTAAACTGTCGGGAAACTGGTTTAGTCGAATCGTTCTTATGAACATCGTTTAAATATGTTCACGAATACGATCACCTAAACGGCGGCCAGTTTCGCCAATGTATAAAAGATTACAACGAGAACATTTAATGTAATAAACAATATTGGAAGTAATACAATTAAAATGATCAATTATTTTAAGTGATGATTTAGGACCAGTGATGTGAGTGTGTGAAACAATGTAGGGGCAAGTAGAACAAATTGGACGCGAACATCGAAAAGTGCCAGGTTCTTTTATAGAATAGAAAGTGCCTTTAACTAAAAATAAGCGAAGGTTTCAATCACGCTTGAAAGAGAAAAGAGGGCGTTCACTAAAAATATTCAGTTTCTAGTAAGGAACAATTATGGTTAATGGAAGACTTAATTAAATTGTTAAAAGGATGATAAGTGAGGGTAAAGGGTATGCGACTATTAGAAGTACGAGATTTAGGGGCGAGGGTGATGGCGTGATCTATGGTTGAGACTTTACGGATGGCATTATCAATAACGTGGGCCGGGTAGTTACGATTAAGAAAAAAAGAGCGCATCTCAGAACATTTGTTCGAAAAATCAACATCATCACTACATAGACGATGGAGCCGAAGAAATTGCGAAAATGGAATAGCGTTTAAGGTATGCTTGGGATGAGAGGAAGAATAAAGTAAATAAGAATGAGAATCGATGGGTTTGTAGTAGACACTGGTGCTAAGATGATCGTAAGTAATACTGACTGAGATGTCAAGAAAAGTGACAGACTTATGGCTGATGTCACAACTGAATGATGAGGCAAGATGAAAAGAATTAACGTAAGAAATGAATGAATCTAACTCAACACGAGAACATGAAGTAGCACCAATACAGTCGTCA
>JAOBRB020201180.1:0-12222 GCA_027575285.2 Zoanthus pulchellus
AATCAATCAATCAATCAATCTTTATTCATATTATTACATATTATTACCATTACAGATACATATATATAAGTTTATATATTGTAACAAAAGTGATATATAGCAGAAAGATATAGGAGAAAATATCATATATAAGCCCTTGGCGGGATTCGAACCCCATATCTTCGGTTCACTAGTCCGACGTGTTAACCACTACACCACAAGGACCAACCAGGCTGTCAACGCAGCCGGACAGTCTTTTATAGACTTTATAGACAGTAACTGTAGAGGTTCCCAGGGCAATATTTTTCTCTATTGGTAAGTTGAACACCGTAATTTTTGGTACGCATATATGCTATATGTTGACAAATGTAATTGGAATGCGTTCGGTGTGTAGATATATATAGAAAGATATAGGAGAAAATATCATATATAAGCCCTTGGCGGGATTCGAACCCCACATCATCGGTTTACTAGTCCGACGTGTTAACCACTACACCACAAGTATAGTAGATATATAGCAGTAAAATTCTTATGCCCATTTAACGTTAATCAGCATATATTGTATCTGTAGTGGTGAGGCAGTAATTAAAAGAAGCCTTAGACTTATAGTTATACTTTAATACTGCCTCAACTAATTAAGATAATAACTTTTTTAATACACTTAGATCTGTTTCAAGAAACTGAAATAGAAAACAAAACACAAAAAAATCTTTTAAATCTAAAGTAAGATGATTTAAATTGCTTTTGATTCTATCATGCATGATGAATGTCAATCGATCTAAATTTTTCATAACCCAAAACCTCCGGAACTGTCACGAAATAAATTTAATCTGTTTTGTGAACAGGCTAAAACCTCCCTGAGTCTCGTACTTTCGATTGTACTTGTAATTTATGTAGACTCAATTTGAGCTGCTAGAGATTTGGTTGAAAATTCCGAGGGCGAATTTATGATATTTTTCTTCCTGGAAAACTGCTGTAAGCAGTAAGCAGCATATTTAACAATTATTCAACAAGCGCGCGTTGGATATGAGTAGATAAATAGCCAACTAGGCGTTTATGACTGAGTTAGCTATAATCATCTCGTGTCAAACAAGCTAGCCCGAGTGGATTACTGTTCTATTAAAAACGCCTCCAATATATTAGATAAGTCTTCTCGACTTTATTTTGTGCATAAATTGTCAAAATAAAGTTTTCAAGTTTTTACCTGAAATCTTTTCATGCCATACTTTGTTGCTTTGTTTATGCTCCCCGGTGTTGCATTTTCTAATAGCTTTTTTCAATTAACTCCGGCTGCGAAGCGATTTTCGCCGGCCGAAAATGTTTTAGCTCCATTTAATGTAATATTTCAAGCTGACGCTTACCATATTTGTAGATTATGGTATATTGGATCATATACCATAACGGCTAAGCAAACAAAAAGTTTTGAATGGCATTATCCAATGATCCTGTTTTTAGTAAAAAAGTCCTGAATAACTAGAATAAAAAAAACGTAGGGGTGCATGCATGAAAAATGCATTTGCCTTGAAGTGGCACAAAACTGAATGATATTTTTTTGTTTATTTCAAAAAACCTTCGTGAGTCATCGAGTTGGATATATTAACTAAGCACATGTGAGAGCTAAATACATCATAGAAACAAACATCAAGAATTAGCATTGCTTAACCCTTTAAGTTCCAATCGGTTATCAGCACCCAACTTCTCCTGACATAACATATTCAAAACGAAACATTTAGTAATGAGAAAATGAAAATTGATCAAACAAAGCAAACTAATGAGGATTAAAAGCAAAATTATCTCAAACTTCTTCAATGAAAAGTATAAGCTTAAGTTGGGAGAATTTAACAATATAACTGGGACTGAAAGGGTTAAAGGGCGTGTACTTTCCCTGGATTAGTTAATAGTTATGCAAGGAATTCCTCAAACATGCTCCGCTGTCACGGGCGGAGCTTTTTAATCCTTTTGCTTAAAATGCGGCGCTTATCGAAGGCGGTGCTCATTTGGACGAAGACTGAAAGACGGCAATTGGTTTTAAGTTTGAAAAACAGTTTTTTCGTAAAAGGTGACGATAGACAAATTAATACCGTGACATCAATCGATAACCTTAGTTTGGATTCAATCTGTTTTTGTGCATTGTCGAATTCTATGAAAATCAAAAATGAGTTGAAAACTTGCCTACGCGCACGCTACATAGGCAGTCAAGAGGTCAACCAGTGTTAGCAAACTAAAAATTATTGTCATATGGGTGCACTAAAGAAATACCCAACTTTCATGAGACCACTGGTTTTTACGGCGTTGATATTATTGCAGTCTTATACGGTACGATCACGGAATCAAGGTGAGTAATTAAATACCAAAGTAGGAAAATGCTGGTCTCCAATGAAACTATAAGAACAGAGTTGAAAACGTAAATTTAAAGGCCAACGGCTGTGTAGTTAACTAGTATATCAACAATATTCAACTTCTGTTGAAGAGATATGGATTCATATTGTATTACAATTTGCAGTTATCATTAAACAAATTCTTTTCCAGAATTATTTAAGTATTTCATAGGACTGAAGAAGTAGTAAGATTTTTCCCACGGATATTAAAAACCTGACAGAGTTTTTATTCCTCTAACCGATTAGCGAATTGTCTCGGCATTTGCAAGACTTACGTGGATATTTTCACAGTTGTATCCAGCAGAGCCAAAATATAACTATTACTTTAGGATCAGGAGAAGCTGAGAACCGATTGCTAAATGGCTCCTGACATTCCAGAAATTTTTCCGATGAAACATCGACATACCTTTTAACCACATTAAAGAGATAATAAAAATTTAAATTTTTAACTAGAAACCTTTTCGCTGTTTTTCTGGCTAAGCCCGTGCTTGTATTTTAAATTTTTCGTCCAATCAGAGCCTTGTTGCTCTTACAAAGTTGTTACTATCAAATAAAAAAAATAACGTTTACGCTTTTAAACCAATCCATGTTAAAAATTCCTCTCAGACACAATTAAATTCCTCTTATATATGAAATAGCCTAGTGTGATGACAACCCAATTTTGTTGACATAAATCATTTGTCATCCCATAATATCTATCCCAACCTCAAAGTTTTTTAAAAAATTTAATCCTTCAACGCTCTCTATTATATATTCCAGGCATGTAACAATTAAATAGAAATAAAAAACATGTAGTACAAGGCTGATAAAAGTGAAAAAAAACGTGTAAAAACGTTCTGAAAAGAAAACATTTTGTAAATATAAGTTTATAATTTTAAAAGTAAAAATGTTTCTAAACTGAGAGGATTTGATCTATCTAGTACAGAATCAGGAAAACGCATTGCATTTTTAGACAAAAGTGAGTAGGATGTCGTTTTTTTTTTGTATTCAACTTTGTCGTTTATAAAAGTAAAAGAAACGTATAGAAATTAAGTGTTTCTATTAAAAATGATTGCGTATTTTATGAGTCCGAAATCAATATACAAAATACTTTTAAATTATGAGAATAAAAAGAAAACAGAATGGTTTTAATCGGAACAAAATTGTACATAGATCATTTAATTAAAGTAAATGTAGTTTTAAGTTCAAGAAGACAGCGAATAAATAATAGTTGCTATTAATACGTGACTTGCAGCTGTTTTTGACATAACGTTGTACACAGGCTAATCCCATCAAAAATAATTATGGCTTCGGGAAACGTTTTGCAACTTATAATATATGCTAATTACCAAAAAATAAGATTATTGATATGTAAACAAAAAGATGTAATATATTTCACAATGAATACATACAATATGTTTGTTTGAACGTAAGTAATAGGGCTAGGCGCTCGTTTGTTTCTACCAAGCCTGGAAATTGTCTATAACATCTGTAACAGATGACTTTTTGGTTTACAACCGAGACAAAATATTCAGGATATTTTAAGAACAATATCTTATAAAACTAGCATACGTTTCGAGATAAGAGGTCACTCTTACTTATTAAATCCTCTTCGTGCCCTGTGGCACATAAGGCCGACACTAGTGAACGCCAACCACTTCTCTTGCGCACTAGGTGCTCAACCTGGGACCATCATCAATCCATTGTCTTTCATTTCTCTCTCAACTGATCTTCTCCAAGTCTCCTTTGGTCTTCCTCGTTTACGCCTGCCCGCATTTGGTGTCCATCTTATGACGATCTTAGGGATTGCATTGGGTGCATTCTCAAATACGTTGCCAATCCAAGTCCATCTTCTCCACTTAATTACTGACATAATGGGTGAGGTTGACGTTTTCCAGTGTAGTTCCACATTTGAGACTGTATTATAAAATATTTTCAAAATTCTACGAAAACATCTATTCTGAAACACTTCCAGCAAACGACTGATGGTTGTGGTAATTATCTAGGATTCGCACCCATAAAAGAAAACACTGAGGACATTTGACTTAAAGATACGGATCTTGGTGGCTGAGCTTCTTTGACTTCCATACATTTTTCAACATCGAAAACGCTTGACTTGCCTTGGATATTCTTCGCCTGACATCAGGTTCGGAGTCTCCATCTACTTGCATTTTTGATCCCAGATAGATAAAATTATTCACGGCCTCGATAGCTCCTTCTCCAACAGTTATTGGCTCTCTAGATTTGTTATTCATTCGCATTGTCTTAGTCTTGGATGTGCTGATTTTGAAGCCAAGACTTGCCATCTTTGTACTGAGAGGTCACAAGGCGTGAAATATTGTACAGGAAATAAAAAATAGTTAGATCCGCTAAGGTTGCTTTATCTAAATATCTTGTTATTTCTTTGTTTAAAAAGATGAGTCTCCCAGTACTTGAATTAACGAAAAAATGAAGTTACCGCACATAAAAATAAATAGATTGTTACAGCTTAAGAAAGAACAACTCGTGCATTGTTAATGTTAATATGTTGACTTGTTGTATTGAGAAGTTATCTAATATGTAATCTCGGTCTTCAGTTGGGTTAAAATCTGCACGACTAAAAATGCTGTCATCTGCTTCAAGTTCAAAAATGGTTTCAAATTGTTAAAAACGATATAGAAATGTTGGTAAAAGAAGAACATTGCATAAAGATAAGACAACTTAGAAGAACCGAAGCCTATCAAAACCATGGCAATATTGAGCTCTCAGAGTGCAGTTGTTTAAAATGTGATTAGCACTAACACAAAAACAAGGTTAAGTTCTCAACCACGGTTTTCCAATTTTACAGATCTAATCTGTGATTTTAAACATGATTTTTTTATAGACCTTATTCATAAATGGCGGCGATTTCGATATTTGTATTAGTTCTACTAGCCTCGGTTTGAGTAACATTTTCTTTAATTTGAAAGTTTAACCTTAGAACGAGGCTAATAGGGCTAATTTAAATGAAGACAAAAGGATATTAAAACGGCCCCCATTTATGAATAAGGTTTATTACGAAAATCTGATCTTACCTTTTTCCATACTCTCTCTCGGGCGAGACATACAGGTAAATTCTACTTCATTGTAGATCTGCTTTCTGATTGGCTGCCCCATACTATCTCTATTGCCTCTCGTTGCTTGGTTGGAACTTCACATCAGCTTTTTCAGGACCGTTTCTTTTTTCCTGTTAGAAACTGGATGTAGCCATTTCTTTCTCTTAAACTTTTACAAATGTACAATTATGTTAGAAATCTGCCAAGTTTTGAAAATTAAAATGGATTTTACCAGATATCTCTCTAGTATGAAACTTATTCATCATAATGGAATATATACCTTCTGATTTAATTACAGGAAAGGTGAGGTGCAAAAATCCAGTAGATGTCGCTTTTCTGTTGGATTTTTCAATTGACATTGGGCATAAAAACGTTCTTGAAGTGAGATCGTTTATTAAGAAGGCAGCCGCAGCATTCAACCTGTCAAAAGGAGGATCTCGTGCTGCAGTACTTCACTACAGCAACGATGGCAGTACAGAGATTCCATTTCATTATTTCTCGAATGTAGAAGATTTCGGAGCAGCAGTAGATCGCTTGTCATTGCGTAGATGGCGGAATCGCTTAACGCTGTCTTACCTAAAGGTGCACGATGACTTTTTTGGTTTGTACGGAACAGCGCGGACCAGCGTGCCTAGAATCGCCTTTATGATAACTAATGACGTCTTCAGAAGAAAAAGAAACTATGCAGCTTTAAAGAAGGTTGCGTTAAGTATACGAAACGCAGGAGTCCATTTTCTTCTCATATGTGTTAGTACACAATTCAACAAAAATCTGTTGCTGGGTGTTGTCGAAAATAAAAATGATTTATTTTTACCCAAAAGATTTCAGCAACTCGCAAAATACGTTGACATCAGTGTTCGATTTACTTGTAAGGCTGAGGGTAAGTATAATTGAGTCGAATTTTTACCTTAAAGATTACATTAGAGATCTATGTCCTTAACAAATTACCGCAAGAACTAGAAAGCAGCAACTCAACACGTTATTTAATGAAACATATGTCTCCTTCGAATTTGAGCACAGATGTTTCTGAATTTACAGTGCTTTCTTCTGTGTGGAAAGTGTGATAAAGTAGTGGCAGTACATTCTTTTTTTATAAGAACTTTTTTTTATAAGAACACGAGACTTAAAATCGCAAAAAAGGTAAGAGCATGTTAAGAACATGCTGAGGCTGCGAAAAGGTGAAGAAATTTTATTCATTATGAAATATTTCATTTAAGAAATAAAACATTTTTTCTGTGCCTTCATAGCGCTATGAAAACCGAGGCGCACGACTGCGTCTCGTGCTTAACTGATCTGCTCGAGAATTCCCCAAACGTGTGCCAAGTTTTCATAGCGCTATGGAGGCACAGAAAAATGTAATATTTCTTTTATAACCTATTCATTCCATTTTCAGGACTCTGAGAAAGAGAATTACAACCGCATTGTTATTTGTATTTATTTCATGATCATTTTACAAAATCTACTTACGAGGACTAGTTAATACGCCATTTCTATACTTTATTGGCCTATAAAAACACGCCTCTCGGCCAATAGAAACCTCTGTACTATCTTAAATATTTTATAAACAGTGTTATTGAAAAATTTGTTGTAGGCTTCTTGACTAAAGTTTGCAGATAACAATTTTACATCACAGATTTTTCTTTTACCAAAATGCAGTTCTCAGGTATAGTTTTTGAGACAAACTGGCAAAAAAGTCAGTAGAGTTTTATCTCAAAAATAACACAAACTATAACAATCATTCAAAATAGTCATACGGTACATGTATTATTTTTATTGCCTACAATCAGTAACTGATATTTCAAGAGCATGTCAAAAGAACATTTGAGGCTGATATACCAAAAATATTTAAGAAAGTTCAGCCTCAGTCGATATTCTTATATAAAAGAGTGTATTTTAAAATAATGGTAACAAAAGAAATAGAATTATTACAACTGCGACTTTTATTTTAACCCTTAATTAAATCAACGAAACAACTTTCTAGCAACTCTAAAGTTCTCAACTGTGACACTTTTATAATGTGCACGTAAACACTAGTTATGCAGAATGTGTGAAGACTCGTCTCCTTCGAAGGATTGTAGTCCTACACACTACGGTGTAAAACACTAAAGTTGTTTCAGTAGAAAAACCCACGCAGTATTTATAGAATTAAATGAGAGGTGCTTTCCTTGAAGTAGAACATTATGGGATAATTATGCATATTTTCTATGTACTAACAGGTCAGCGTTCACAGGTCTTAGTTATTCAAATGCAAATTACAGGCTGTATTTAGCTTGTGTAAAGCCGCTCTCCTTTCCTTTCGAAAAGGGAGACCTCGGTGCTTTGGCGCCGTTAATCTTGTTCTTAGTCACGTGTTTTTCCCGGAACGTCGGGGAAGAATCCTTATTGGCTGAAAGTTTGCGCCTTGCATTTGGTGGGTTTTCCAAGAGTTTTTGCGTCAGGGAAAATGAAATTAAATTGTGTTTATGTCCTATTATTCTTGAAAAAAAAGAGTGATATAATTCTTTTGTAGGGAACAGGCCTGTAGCTGAGGTATTTCAAAAAGGGTTCGTATCAAATTGTCGGACAAAAAACGTTTAGAGTAGGGTGTGGTTAAAAAAAAGCGTTTTTAATCAAACGTCGGTTTGGATTGCTCTAGTATTATAAGTCCCTTAATTCCCTACTATACAAAAGGCTAGTGCATTATTGGTATAACATTAACAGTCGGTATCACAACAAGGGGCCACAGTAACATAAACTGTCACAGCAAATTTGATAGTTCTACCAATAGCGGATACATGGTAGCAAATATAGCGCCACCCCTTCTTCAAGGTCTATTTGCAAATCGTATTGGAAATGCATAAGTGCAAGTGAAACTAATCTGTTCTCGCTCATTGTGCATCGCAAATAGGTGTTTAATCTTCGCATCGTGCTGAAGGACCTTTCGCACTCGCAGCTAGTTACTGGAAAAGTGAATAGTATTTTGAGCAGAGTGAATATGTTGGGAAATTCTTCCTCGTCGTACTGCTTTATGACTGTAGCATACAAGCTCGGGAGCTCCTCCTCCTCTGCATACTTGATTCCCAACCGTCAAAATTCTGCCGGGAAGAACTGTGCATGGAGATGGAAGATCGCTCCTCTATATATCGACGACTCCTTGCAACTCTTACGACTTCGCTGGATTCTCGTTTATTACAGAGGGAACCAAAGCAAGCAGCCTTGAGGTTTGGAAGCTCCAAAATGATGTGGTCAAGAAATGGAGTACCCACGTTGATCCGATAATACTCCTTTGCTGTTGGAGCTGGAGAGTTGGCGCGATGACGTTGCCTGCTAGCAACTCTGGTAGCTGTTGGCGCCATTCCCACCTTAGCTGCCATTGCCATTGCCTTCTCATACACATCATAGTGCATCTCGTCCATATCGGTGCCCATGTCCTGGTACGACTTGAGCACACTCGAAACCATTGTGAAAGCTTTAAAAATATCATTGCTCTTCCGTTGCAACTTCGTTGTTAGAGCACTCATTACATTTCCTGGATTTCCAGGCTGGTCAAACCTTATCTTGTCACCTCTCAAAGAAATGCACTGGCGTCCACAACATAGCACCGCCTTAGCTGTGAGTTGAATAGGCTAGCGCAATCTCAGTTCTGACAATCCAAGAGTCGGCACTCGGCTAGGTCAACAACAGCAAAAAAAAAACCTTGGGGCTCAATGGGGGTTCGTTTGACCCCCCCTCCCCCCTCCCCATCACCCACTCCACATCTTACTTGCCTGGGGAAAATTGTTTAAGGTAATTAAAGAACGAGATATTAGACATTGATTGCCAGTTTTATGTAAACTTGTTGCATATTTGTAGAGTGTTTAGTGAGGTTGAAAAACCTGAGAACACTTACAAACAATCTAGAAAAAATTAACAAAATGTTGCATTGTACAATTGAATTCGGAAGGCAAATTGGAGAGGAAGTCGAGAAACCTTGTGCAAGAAATCTGTCCGGAAGCAATTCTCCGCCCTATAAAAAACTGCTGTTTGGGGAATGTTACTTTCCAATCAAAGAATAAAAATCAAATATGAAATTGATCAATCAAAATAATGAAGAATAGGTCATTTCTTTTGTAAGTTTCTATCGCTCCTAAAAGAGCGGTTTTTGAGGAAGGATATCGGAAAAAAGACTTGATACTTGGTCAGGATAAACACTGGAGATAAGAAAAGTTGAGCAAGTTTTTTTTTACTCAGCTTTGATATCTAGAGACTGCGCAATCTTTTTTCTCAATGAAACTTGAGCCATGCAAATTTATGTTTGAACAAGATTAACGGCCCCAAAGCACAGACGTCTCTCTTTTCGAATGGAAAGGAGAGAGCTCTGTACACAAGTTAGCTGTGTGTGTTATAAGAATAATTGGCAAAACGTAATGAACGGGTAAGAGCAAAGCTAAAAGATTAAAGAATGGGAGTGTAGCAGAACCCCACAATGCTCCCTATCTCTAAAAGGCTTATCAGTGAATTTATTTTTTTGTATCTCTTGCATTTGTGGGATAAGTGTGCAGCTTTAAAGCACCGAAGTAAATTCAGTCATTTATTTTTCATATATAGCAAGGTTAATCTTATATAAGAATTAGTTCTTCTTGTGGGAGGATAATTTTTATGAAGATTAGTCTTATAAGCAATATATGGATTCACTGCCATAGTGCCACCAAAAGCAATAAAAAGGCTATTAAAAGTACTTCGGGCACCAGTGGGTTTAAATACTGATGTACTGATGTATTTTTACCACGACTGACAAAAAACTAATTTATACTCACCGTGAGGGAATATTAGTGGGAATCGGCATAGGAGGCTTTATATAGTAAGTATAAGTAAGTCAGTCAGTCAGTTAGTTAGTTAGTCCAAGTTAATATATAAATTATGCATAACTTAACTGGACTGACTCACTTACTCGCTTACTCTACCAAAAGAGAAGCACGTTCAATAACAATGTCTAGATGTATATACGGATCTTGATCCAAAATACAGTTTCAGTGCTCTAATTTTACGTAGATATTGTATGAGGGTTAAGACCTATTAACTGAAGAATATCCAAAATTAATATGCAGTAAAGATTTACACAGATCGATAGATCTATAAAACAATTTTTATGTGCCTATATATTTCATTAAAATGGGCGCTTACTGATTCAGTAATAGAACTCTGCCCTTTTGGGTTAGAGTGCAATTGTAATACATTTACATAGTGATGTGTATTTTTTTCAGGTAAATGCAATATTCATAAAATATTTATAATATCTGGCCAATTTTAGTCGCAATATTCTTATAAAAAGTAAAGAATGTAACTCATCTATGTAAGATAGGCTATTTATATTTGGTATTGTAGCAACGAATTATTTCATAAAAAATAAAACAGCTTTACAGTTTTTATGCTTATTACTTCTACAGAATCCATCTCCATTCCACGTTGTAGGAACCCAGTAGACATTGCATTTCTTGTTGATTCATCTGCAGGTATCGGAACTGCTAACTTTAAAAAAATCAAACGTTTTGTGAGAAAGATTGTTTCGAACTTTGACTTATCTCCAAAAGCTGCACGTGGAGCAGTTATTTTGTATAATAGCGCCGCAAGTACCCGTATTTGGTTTGACGATTTCTTTGATATCGAAGATTTTTGTAATGCTATCGATAATATATCATATGAACCAGGTAGGAATATGATTGATTTGGCCTTAGAAAATGCGCATTCAAATTTATTTGGCCCAAATGGGAACTCACGCACAGATGTATCAAGAGTTGCTGTAGTTGTCACAGGAAATGTGCAGACCATGACTCCTTTCTCAGTGACATTAGACATTGCTTCTTTTCCTCTTAAGGCTCGTGGAGTGAGAATAGTTGTTGTGGGAATCGGAAGCCTGGTTGATGCTTCGGAGCTGTATCTAATGGTTAACAACAAAGACGATTTGGTTCTTTTAAAATCATTCAAGAACCTCCATAAAAGTACAGAAAAGCTGGCAGCTTTATTGTGTCCTATAGGTGAGCATGCACCCTCTATTTTTAGGTCACAGATGACTTTGATGCTTCAATCTCGGGCGCTTGATACAGCTTAGGTGCCTAATAAACGGGGGGTTGGAATAAAGGGGACACGGATGAGGTACAAAATTTCTAGGAAAATTCAATTAGTAACAGGGAGGAAGATCAAAAACAAATTGAAGGAATCAGTTAGCAGTGCGTGGATAAAACTATGACATCTCATCAGGGGGATCGCAGCAGAGCCTGGATCCGAGTCACTATGATCACTGCTCAGCTAGTGAGCTGTCAATCAACTAATGCTCATTAACAATTCAAGAATCCAATTTTCATATCACAGTCATTGTCAAATAAAAGTTTACAACAAATCAAGAACTATATTCCCTACCATAACTGATTAATCTCCATCAGTTCTGTAAAAACTCTGAGAACTGTCAGTTTGCAAACGGTACGGTTGAGATCTTTTTCATTGTTGAAAGCATCTTGATTTTAATTTCTGGGATGTTGATAGTTCGCTTTTAAATTTGCATAATAAAATAAATTTAACAAAGTCTGTATTTATTTTGTCTGATTCTGTTTTTTCAATGGACGTTTTACTTTATGAGCGAACTAAACTATAAAAAAACTATAAAAAACTATAAAAAAACTATAAAAAACTATAAAAAACTATAAAAAATAACAATCAATTTTGACATAATCGCAATCGGAAAGACTGATTTTCCTTGTAGAATAAAAGAAACCTTGTTACTCCAAGAACTCAAGCCCGCCATGAATTCAAACATGGCCAGTGAGAAGTTGTTACTATATTAGTAACAATCTAAACAC
>JAOBRB020201256.1:0-22020 GCA_027575285.2 Zoanthus pulchellus
ATTTTGACGTCTTCTGTGATCTATTACTGAACAGACGCACGGCAACATGGAATCTATTTGTTTTATATAATAAAGAATCAAAAATTAATAAAAGCGTTTTGATTTCAAAAGAAGATACAAAGCAGGGCCGTGATGGGTTTTTGAAAGCGCGAAAAAAGTGATTTGACGTCATTTGTTATCTATAGAAAATAGAGCAAACTGATTGGTTTCTGGGTGCAGCAACGAATTGTGATTGGCTAAGGAAATCACGCCACAGTCAAAACGCCATTTTGAATTTTTTTTCACTTCGGCTGATGACGTCAATCGTGCATCTGTCCTCTGATAGATCATAGGCAAAATCCAATCAAAATCCGTGATTATCTTGGGTTATTATATAATTTACACTTCAGTGTTTATTGCTTTTCAACACTAAATCGATCGTTTTTTTCGTGCAAATATTTCGTAAAATGATTGAATTTGTAAGAAAATACGTTGAAGCCTTGAAAGAAACCGTTTGGGGAGAACCAAAACCGAAAATTTTTTTTTGGTCAAATAGACACTTTTAACAAACTCGTTGTGGAGAGAACGGGATTTCATGCAAAATTTGTCCCATCGACAATGAGTTTGCAGGGAAACATTCGCGTGCATCGAAATCTTGTCCTTGATTTATTGTGAAATCTTTTTTCACTTGTGAAAAGATAAACGTCGTGAGTTCAAGCCAATGTATAATTTTCTTTTATTACATAGATTGAAGGTTCCAAAATGTAAAAAAAACTAGCTTTCATGTTAAATGTACGGAAAACGCAAAAAAAATTATTCAAAACTTTGAAATTTCAAAACTTGAAAGAAAGTCTTTGTCGTTTCTAATATGTTCACGTGATTCTTTCAGCAACTAATTGCATTGGTGAAAGGCTTACAAGAACAACTGATTGCAGAGAAGAAAAGTAAAATGGAGTTAGAGATGAAGATTCGAGATGAAGTGTGTGCCGAAATGGCCCAACAACTTGTAGCTATTGAAAATGCTTACAGGTAAATTTTGCGCTTGGTCATGCTGTGGTCATGCTGTGTGCCGAAATGGCCCAACAACTTGTAGCTATTGAAAATGCTTACAGGTAAATTTTGCGCTTGGTCATGCTAAATCTGGTAGTGATCGTTTTTAAAAATTTGGACGCAAATTACACCATTTTCATCTGCCATCACCATTAGAAGAGTAACGGTTATCACAAGTAGTCTCGAAAAGTTGTATAAGAACTATGCGGGTTTTTTTTGCAAAGATTTCATGTCGTTTTCTATCCATCTATCTACAGGTTTTGTTGTCTATGTAAGTAAGTGCTATCAAAATCCAATGCTTCTATTTGGAATTGATTGGTGCTTGCATTTTCTTGGTGGTATTCCATGAAAATCCTTGCATTTTAGGTTCTGTACAAATCCTGATTGTGTTTCTGTTGGGAATAATCAGAATTATTTTAGCAAGTTTATGCTGGATGAGATATGATAGGAGTCCAAGAGTATTGTGACTCGTTACCTATGCTGCTTACTAAGTCAGTGATCGATTTTTAGTGAGCACATGCTTGATAAAGTGATGGTGATACCCTGAGCTGCTCTTTAAGTTAATAATTATAATATTTTAGAGAGCGAATTCAGAGGACGTTATGGCATTCAAAACTAGTATGGCATAGACCCGCTGAGTTGAGCACTCACTAAGTAAAAAATGTCTATATTTTAGTGAGCGCATGCATGATGAGGTGATGTCATAAATGACAGTCAAGGAGTAGTGTAATACATTCCCTGAGCTGCTAACTAAGTCAATGATTATTATGTTTTAGTGATCGCATGCATGATGAGGTATTGGCAGTCGAAGAGAAATGTGACCGTCGTATTGAGCTGTTGACTAAGTCAATGAAGAAATGCCGGAAACGTGCCAGAGTCGACAAAATAGAGGATGAGGACGATGAGTGGGTGTCGAGTGTGTTGCTTCATGCTGAAAAGACTCGTGTCCAGGTTTGTCGCCGTAAGGAGATTCATAAACGTGGCTCAGACTTTCTGTAATTTTAGCTAACTAAGACTATTTAAACAAGTATTTCAAAATGACATAGAGAATTTTCATGCAGTAGAATAAGTCTTCATCACCAAGGAACCGAACAAAATCGTGTTCTTCTAATCTTTGAAAGTTATTAAATTATGCATGTCGTTTTTGAAGTGTCTAATGTTTATTTGCTTATGCAAAAGTGCTTTGCTCCAGTCTTTCCAAACCATTCCACGCAAGTGTTCAAAACAGAAATAGTTACAAGATGAAGTTTCATCCTGTGCGATGTTATTCAAATCTTGCTCATCTTTTTTGTTTCTTTAGGAGAAAGATCATTTCATACAGGAACTTAACGCAAAGATCGTCACATTGAATCAGGAACTGAAAAAAGTCAAGGAAGCCAACGAGAAACAATTAGGAGATTCCGAAGTTGTGCTTGAATTGCAAACCAGGCTAAATGAAGCCAACAGTCAGATCGCACAAATGAATGCACAAAATGCAAAACTCCAACAAACACTAGATGATGCTGCCGAAGCGTTCGCGGTAAAAGAATCTGAAATATTAAAATTGAAGAATGCTCTGGAACAAGATGATAAACTGAAAAACGAGCAGGTTAGAACGGAAATAATTCTTTACTTTCTTTATTTTGATTTTTGTAATTTACCATTTTCTTATTTATTTTGTAGCTAATGCAGGGTTCAAACTGTCGTGCAAAGTCATGGAGTTTGAAAATGCATTTTCCAGGCCTTGAAAAGTCATGGAATTTGGGAAAAATGGAATTTAAGTCATGGAGTTTTATTTTTTCTTAGAGCTATGGCGAATAAAATATTTATATAATTGAGCGCAACTGTGCCAAGGTGAAATGATAAAATTGCATTACATCAACAAATTTAATGTTTTGCTCTAAATTCAAGAATGTTATATACTGTCTTTCACTGTCTGAAAATTGTAATTGGCATTTGAAATTGAATTAAAATGAGAGGAGCCCCCTTTTTTGGAGTAGATTTTTTTATTCCTTGATATTTCTGAGTCATGGAAACATGACATTTGGTCGTGAAAAAGTCTTGGAAAAGTCATGGAAAAGTCTTGGAATTTTACTTCTTATTCTCTGTGTGAACCCTGTGCTACCTCTACAATGACAGCGGATTCATTTTGTAGTCTTAGCTTCGCTATAAAATTTAATACTATGGAACCCCGCCTTACGACCACCTCGTTAATACGACCACTTTTTCTGGGCCCGGCAAAAAGCCCATACATTTTCTTTTAAAAACACCCGGTTAATGCGACCAATGACCACTTTTTCAATTCCCAAAGTGTATTTTTCTTTTGTTTTTAACCTCGTTTATACGACCACTAATCCATACATACAAATTGCAATAGAAAATTCATTGTGAAATAATGACAGTTTTTATATCACATTGTTGTCTTTTTAAAGCATTAAGTCATCAAAACGGAAATTGACACTTTTGAAATAGTAACTTTTTTAACTAAAAGCTTTAATTAGCTAGTGTTTGTTCCGAAATATAACCCTATCCTGGTAATACGACCACCCCGTTAATACAACCACTTTATTTTGGTCCGTTAGTCGTCGTATTAACGGGGTTCCACTGTAATACTAAATTTTAGTGTCCTTTTACCGACAGTGTTCGTAACTGTGTTGGAGGTGTAACATCTCACTTTCTCTCGCTAGTAGTTTTGAGTATTTAACCCTTTCACTCCCAGTTATCAACACTCAACTTCTCCTTACATAACAAGTACAAAATATGACATTTGGTAATAAGAGAATCGGAATTGATCAAGTAAAGCAAACTATTGAAGATTAAACGTGAAATTCTCTCAAACTTGTTCATACTAAAGTATGGGCTCGAGTTGGGAGAACTTTTTAATAATTCAACAGGGACTAAAAGGATGCAAACACAAAAGCGAGCTTGAGAAGATTCAAATTGAGCCCGCAGCTATTGTCTATTGTCGCTTTAGCAAAACGTTCTTTTTTAAAAACTTAATTTACTAAGAATGACATAATAATATTCTGATTTAGAATCACGCTCTGCACAACAGACCATTTTCGAATTCTTGAGTACCGCTGGATATAAACACCGAGGACGCGTGCTACTCAGGCTTAGCCTCGATTTCGTGCTAAATATTGGAAAATTTCAACAATTTTATAAAGTATTTCGCAGTCCGCGTATTGTGATTCTTGTTGGAATTGAGGCTTAGTCTGACCACCCTGCGCCTTCGCTGTTTATATCCAGCGGTATCGAGGAACGTACCTACCAACTAATCTGATGAATCTGTTGACGTCAGAGATTAATTAGAACTCAGTCTCCACGCCTGCTTGTTTAAGATTTTTGAGTTTAAAACTAGTGAGCGCTTATGAAAAACTAAAAAAAAAATTAGTACATGGCCATTTTCAAAATATTTTCTCCTCAAATGGTAAAATCTGAATGATTTTTTTTTATTACAGAATCGAGTCCTCTCGGAAGTACAAGGTACGTTTTTAGATATTACCTCAGATATTTTTATTTTTGCTGACATTTCTGATCGACTTGGCTAACAGGTCCGAACAGAGAGGAGCCTTAGGGCCTGTTCACATGAGGCGAGATATATCGGGGGATAGATATATCTCGGTTGCGTATGGATGAAATTGTCCCTGGTTCACATGTGAAAACTTGACCCTGAGATGTCTCGGTTAATGTTGTTATGTAACCACCATATTTCTCGTTTTCATAGAATGGCATGTGCACGATCCACGAAGTTGTCCCTTACCACCGAGATAACTAGGTACGAACCATTTACGTGGACTGAGACAACTTTACCCCTTGGGCTATCCCTACCTTCCAGACCGAGATATCTCGCACTCACGAGTTGTCTCGGCTTCATGTGAACGGAATGGCTGCAACATAAAGTAAATGTAGAGAAACTTGGCTCTGCCCGAGATATCTCGGAGGACCGAGCTATCCCTAGCCCCCGAGATTTCTTGCTTCATGTTAACAGGCCCTTAGTTCGCATCCAATCAAAAAAAGAATAACGTCTAATCCAATCTATCACAAGCTTTGTCAGATAAAGTGCATCCATAACTTAAATTTAAAAGATACTTGTAAGCTTAACCCTTAGATAATTCTAGAATTAGAAACAAACTTTAAATCTTTAACTTTAAAATCTTGTTTCATCGGCAATTCATGTTAAAGACCATATGAGGTCGTCAAATAAAAAAGTTTGTTTCAATGCTTTTAGTAGAAGGTTGTTTTTTTCCGTGCACCTGCCTTTACTTCTTTTGAACTTGGTGACCACAGACAGTTCGATTTAACCTTGAATTTATGCTGCGTCGGTGTTTCTACAAAAACATTTTAAAAAAGGATAAATATTACACCTTAGTGAAAAGGGTTTGTATGCTGACGTTTCGGGCTAGATTTCTTCGTTGGAATAAAACATTAAGCTTATGGATCCAAACATCTGCAGTTGGTTAGCCCAGTTGGTAAGGTGCCGGTCTATCGTGAGGGAGGCTAAGGTTTGATTTCCGTCCGTGCCAACACTCAGGGTCTTAAAATAATTGAGGAGAAAGTGCTGCCTTTGCTCTACAACATCTGCAAGTGGTTAGACTTTCACGTCTTCTCGGATGAGGACATTATAAACCGTTGGCCCTCGGGGATTATATTTGTGTGTGTTGTTGTGTAAAATTGGGAATACATGGTAACGTATGACATTTTTGATACACCTACGGCATGTAATTTCCCTCGCATTTAACGTTTGATTGTACGCACGACAGTTGATTTTATTTTGGCGGAAATGCATGACATAGAATTCGTGTTTGTGTTTACGGCCGGGAATTAAATGTAAGTTTAACGTCTTTGTTTTGCGTAAACGTTTTCTAAAATTTGTTGGGCGGTGCGCTTTTTCATTGCTGAAGCAGTTTGACAAAATTTGTTGATTTCCTGATAGCGAATATTGTTTTTAGTTGCTTTACTTAAAGTAGCTAGCTGTATCATTGTTTCATTCAGTGTTGTGATCAGTTCATTTGCTCATAATTTAAAAGGCTGTGAAGTTTCTAATAACTCCTCTTATTATGTAATATGAAGACAGTTCAATACCAAAACAAACTATTACTTTAACGTTTTGTTTGAAATTTATAACAAATTCTATTTTTCTTCGGTTTAATCTTGTTTGTCGCGTAGAACCCAGTCTCTTCATAGGTCTGTTGTTTGTTCACTGTTGCTAGGTAACACTAAGGGTAAGAAAGAGAGCGGTCAAGTGGTCACCAGGTCCCAAGCACGGAAAGAAACCCAACTCTTATGAAGACTGGTGTGAACTGAAACTTAGACAGCACCGTTTTCCTTTATGTAATTCTACATGGAAGAAATAACCGATTGTTAATCATTGAATACTAAATATCAATAAAAAATAGAATTTAAAAGAGATTTATTCGTTAATTGTAAAAGGTGTTACGACTAAACAATTGAGAGGTTTTAAGTTCAAGAATATAAATGTCATATTTTGCGCTGATGATTTGTTAGTTCATCGTTCTTTCATGTTATCAGGTTTCTGTTGCTTAATTTGATTCGCATACTTTAAAAGCTATTTGAGAGAAAATAACAAGTTTTGCTCATATCTCGTCACTGATTTAAAGCATGAAATTTGAACTTAGCTTGTTACAAAAAAAGTTATCAAGTTTAAATTAAATTTGATTTAATAAGTTTGGTTTTTCACTTAATCAAACATAATAAGATTTGCTGATTTCCATCTTGGTTGCGAATCTTCCCACTCGCGTAGCTTTTTTAAAATCTATCTTAACTCTAAAGTATTGCTTCGTTTTCATTCTTATCACGATCTTTCAGATAACTAAATATTGTTTTCTCCAGTGAGCGCTGTGAACAAATAGATTTTTTCCCATGAGAAGCTTAGCTTCATATTTTCTGCCATCGTGTAAATTTTTTTTATTACATAGATACGAGTGTTTCGAAAATAGAAAAAAGGAAACGAAATAAACGGGAAAAATAACGGAATTGCGTCAGTGATATCTTCACTAGTGAGGATATGGAAAATATGTAAATCCTGTATTTTCTAATAAAGCACTCATATCTATGTAATAAAGCTTAACCCTTTCAGTCCCAGTTGAATTATTAAGTTCTCCCAACTTGAGCCCATACTTTTCATTGATCAAGTTTGAGAGAATTTCACTATTAATCTTCTGTAGTTTGCTCTATTTGATCAATTCTCATTTTCTCATTACCAAATGTTTTACTTTGTGATTGTTATGTAAGGAGAAGTTGAGTGCTGATAAGTGATTGGGAGTGGAAGTGTTAAATGTAACTTTTATCCATTTTATTTTAGTACAATCATTGTGATGTAAAGCGTATTAGATAATATAATCGTGAGTTTTGCGCTATATGAATAATTGATCTAAGTAAAAACACACACTGCTAAGTTTTACAAGCATGTTTCGATACTTCTAGTGATATCTAGATAATTATATTTATCATCTCATTTCCAACGCGCGCTCTTGGAATAACTGTTAATTATCCTCCAAATTGGAGGTGACTAGAGGTGGATATATATATATATATATCTGTTACTAGGCACCAAAACTTAGGGGCGATTATTGTTTCAGTATTAAACAGGTAGCTTAATAGCACTTTTTAAGATAACTTATTAAAAATACAAATAATAAATAAACAGATAAGTAAAAGTTTCACAACCAGTCTTCAGCGCGCGATCAATCGGAGTGTAATCATTTTTTTCACGGTTGAGTGACTAAAGTGAATAGTGGGGGATATTCGGTGTATGATGAACCAATCAGAGCGGAAAGAAAGTGTTATAAAGTGGCAAAGTGTGAAGTCACAAAAATTGAAATTTCTGAACTTGTGAGATTTGTCAAAATCATTTGAGAGATCAAAAGATCAGAATGTTGGTGCAATTTGTCGGCGAGATCTTTTCACAGATATGGTCCAACGACTTTATACAAATCCTACTAAAAATGTCTTGGACCATAAAGTTATGGTCCAAGCTAATTTCATGAGGATTTGTATGGAGTCATTGGAGCATAACTGTACTAATACCTCCTCCCTGATGGGTGAAAAAATGCTAAAATTTGGCATGGAGGTATTTTTCATCTTGATCTGTTCAAGTACTGTAACTAAATTAGTGATTTCACAAATAGACTTTTTATCCGCCGCCTGGTTAGCCCAGTTGGTAAGGCGCCATTTTGTTGTGCGGGAGGTCTCGGGTTCGATTCCCGGCCGGGAATCTGCAAATGGTTAGACTTTCGCGTCTTCTCGGATAAGGACGTTAAACCGTAGGCCCAGTTTCTCGATCTAACTTAAAAGAACCCACACACTTCTCGTAAAGAGCAGGGTGGTGATCCCGGTGTTGTGGTCTGTCTGTTCAACTAAGGGCACTTCTTATCAGGCTGCCAATCTGCGCCATAACTTGTAAGCCGCTCAGCGGACTTTCTAAGACCCTCAAGCTGTTAAAAACCTGTATATATTTGTAAAGCGCTTAGAGCTTTATAGAATAAGCGCTATATAAATACTACATTATTATTTTTCTGACGTTATGACTTCGGTACTCTATTCACTTGAAGGAACGGTTCGTTTAGTAAAATTAAATCCAGAAAATCTGGACTATTACCTCCGCCAAGGAGGTCATTTTTTTGTTTATGTGTGTGTTTATTTATTTATATAAGTTAGTTAGCAAGTTAACAGAAAAAGTTTGGACAGATTTTGATAAAATTTTCAGAAATGGGTCAGGGAAGAACTTGTTAAATTTTGAAAGTGATGCGAAAAAAGTCCTGGATTCTGGATCATTTTTTAAATTGTTTAAGCACACAAGCATACAACCATATTCAGCGTCATTTACAGTTGTGTGGCTACAATTGTAATTTGCTTTTGTATTAAGGCTCGCGGTGCACGTGCAAATTTTCTTTATTGATTTCAGATGTTGCAACTGATGTTGCTTGGGGATTACAATGTGCTTAGCGGAGGTCTGCGCTCTCTGAGTGCTTTTCTGGTTCCATAATTTATATCTCCTTCGCAGTATAACGAAACGAACACACCTTTAAAGCTTGCAGACAGAACTGTTTTGTCCTTTGAGGACTTGTCAGCGCATGTCTCTTAGAGACGATTTTAAGACTGAATATATTAATGGCACAAAGCAAAGCAGTTATATTTTTACAAGTGTGATTTTTATTTTTTACCAGAATGCTTTAACTCAAACGAGTGAGCTATGCAAAAGAGGGTCTAGCTAAATCCTTTCGAGCCTAGTGGCCCATGGAGCCGGCGCTTATCTCCGGTTTCTGTAGTGTTAAGCGGATGAGAGTCTTTGACTCCCCCTGGACGGGACACTAATCCATCACAGGTTAGCTCCCAGCAGACGCTGGTACTCATTTACCTACCCCGTAAGGATAAAAAGCTGAATTGGCGTACGCAGAAAGGAAGACCAAAGTGCCGGGATCAAACTAGGAAGCTTGTGGTTGGAAAGCAGAGATCTTACCAACTGCGCCAACCATGTCCGCTCTCAAAAGCGGGTGAAATACAATAAATATCCGCGTATGATTGCGCCTTACAGTGAATTTATGCCTTTGTTCATTAACCATTAACATTTTCAGTCCGAATCAGTTATCCTCACTCAACTTCTTCTTACATAACACATACAAAACAAAACATTTAACAATGAGAAACTGAGAATTGATCAAAGCAAACCACAGAAGAATTATAGTATTCTCTCGAACTTGGGCAGTGAAAAGTATGAGAATAAATAGGGAGTATTTTGCAATATAGCTGGGACTGAAAGAGTTGATAATGAGGTCAGGATTTCTCTGAGACCTCGGATACTAGCGTCAGTCTTCTATTTTAAACTCATTTTATAAATGTTTTAAAGTTGTTTAAAGACGACGTAAGATAATTTAAACACAATTTGCAGTAGTTTGGATTTTGAGAAAAGCGTTTTGTTAAGTGGTTTTTATTGCGTTCGACGTTAGGAGAACGCAATCATAATCTTTCGCAGGCGGGAAAAATCTGGATTTTGTGGTTGATCCAAATCGACGCCATTTTGGATTTCTCCGAGAGGGTCTGAGTTTCATTCCTGAGCAGGCGGAAAAAATCTCGATTTGATGGTTGATCCAAATAGACGCCATCTTGGATTTCTCCGAGTGGGTCTGGGTGTGGGTCGTTTCAGCCAATACGGCATGTAAGCTTCCCATGACGTTACACAACAGTTTATTATTTGACTTCTTGTTTGTGTTAACTGTTTTTACACTGGACTAAGTGTAACCTATCGAACGCATTTCACTAATCTATGATTACTGCTAGCATATAAGCTAAATCCTTGTACACACCTAGTGGTCCATGGGGACGGCACTTATCTCCAGGTTTCCTAGTGTTGAGCAGATGATAGTCTTTAACTTCCCCTACATAGGACACTGATCCAATCGCAGGATTCAGCGGACGTGGTTGGTGAAGTTGGTAAGATCTCTGCTTTCCAACCATAGGGTCCCCAGTTTGATCCCGGCACTTTGCCGTGATTCGAATATTTGTGTGACCCTCTTTTCAGCCTAAGCGAACTCAGTTTTCTATCCTTCCGGGGTGGAATAATGAGTACCAGCGTCTGCTGGGAGCTAACCTGCGATGGTTTATATATAGGCGCTACGCAAACAAGCGATTTCTTCAAGAGGCTTGTAAAAAGTTTTCACAAAATCGAGGTCGGTTAGCCTTGCATTCACGCCCTTTTGAACATTTAGCATTGTGAGATATGTTGTAAGACTTTTTTTTTGGAAATGATCACAAATTTACAGAATTATACAACCAGAGCTTTACTTTAGGCTGATAGAACAAAATGGCGGTATAGCTTTGGCTGACTGACCTCGATTCCGTGTACACTCGTCACCAGTCTCTTTGAAAATGCATAACGTGTATAAGTTAATAGTTAGTTTCATTCATTATTTTCCATTCATGAGATTCATTACAAGCCAATAGATTCGAATCTAACTTAAATTTTCGCTTGAACCACGTTCGTTTGGGGAGGAGACTCCATTAAAAGTTTTTAATATCCATGTTATTATACTCGGGTCTTAAACTGTGTATGAGAAGCCAGAGTAAAAATGGAACTTCATTGTTAAATGTCTAGTTTAACCATCTTGTTTCTGTTCAGAAAACCTTTCAAGCTCTGTGGTAAAAATCAAGGAACTGGAATCTCGTTTGGTTGAGAAAAATGGTCAGTTGGTAAAATACCAAGACGAAATTAAAGTTCTAGAATCGTCCTTGGAAGAAGTACTTTTGGAAGACAGTCAGCGTGCATTGAGTCTTAAGAAGGCTCTGGATGACAAAGAATTAGAAGCGCGAGAGCTTTTGGCCGCCAAAGATGAGATAATACAGAAATTGGAACTGAATATTCACGACCATAGTGCTGCACTCAATGACCATGAAACATTTGTTGAAGCTCTGAACAAACAGGTACGGTAGTTTCAAACGATATAAACTAGCATATTTTTTACACATTTTTACGAAATAAATGGCTCATAGAGTCACCGCGTATCTGGATTCTATAGTGTTAGTAGGCATGTCTTTGCCGGGGTAATTATCAGTATCAAATAGGGAACAATATTAACCTCCCTTATTTTAGTAACGTGAAAAATTTATGGTCCTCAAAAGTACATATTCTAAAACTTTCATACAGGAAGTCTTCTCTAATCTTGTTTTAATGAAAAATTTATTTGTTATATACCAGCGATCAAAGTCCATTTTTCTCGTCCTTTATTGGAACTGTTTCATTATTTCTCAGCAACCAAGCACTCAGTGGACTGGTAATTAACAAAATCGGAAGTTAATTGTAATTCACCGTACTTTAAAAGGTTCATTAAATCAAAATTTAGTTAATAAAAACTTTTTCTTTGATTGTTGGTAATAACAGACGCTTATTGACTTCAATCTCGTAAAAAACAGCATCTTTTGTGATCTCTCAACGGCCACGTTCCCCTCCGCTCTGCCTCAGAAAACATTGGCTGTCTCAGGATCACAAAACATACCGTTTTCTCGAAATTGAGGTTAATAAATGTTAAATAATTACTTTCTGTTACAACTACTCAAAATTCTTTTTTGTGTCCTGGTTAAAATTTAACTTTGCTGGGTTGGATTCTTATTCTTATAACCAAATAAAGGATCATGGTTCTTAAATGCGTGAATGGAATAAACTTTAATTAAAAACCTTAGTTTTTAAATCTCTGTACACATCAAATAGAAAACCAAACGTTGATTGACTACTAATCTCTAAGTTAGAGCTAACTGATCTGTCTATGAACAACCTGGGCCGAAGTGGTGAATTCCAACTGGTAAAAGGCAAAATTGGTGGCTATAAATAGTGCTAAATTTGATCCTAGGATTTGCTGGACAAATTCTTCTAGTTGGAATTGTGGGATACATACAGGCCCCGTGCTGCCTATTGGTAGAAGAGTAGATTTGTGTTTCCGTAGATATTAGAATTCATCTGCCCTTCCCTTATACAAAAAGCTTACTTTTTCCAGAAATGACTCTAATGGCAGTCAAAGGGAGACATAATTTTTATTAGTTTTTTCGCAGTACCCAGTATTGCGCAGTAAATAATTTTCTTCCCCTCATTGTACTATTACCACTCACAGGTCAAACAGCTTACGAAAGAGTTGGAGGAGACAAAGTGTTCGACCACTTCAGCCTCACATTCTACTGAAAAAAGTTCTCAGACAGAGATTGATATGAAAGATAACATGTTGAAAGATCTGGTTAAATCGCTTGAGGAGACAAGAAACAGTTTAAAAAAGGAAAAAGAAAGCTCTTCAAGACTTCTTCAGAAGGAAAAGGATGAAATTGCTCAAAGCAAAGAAAAACTGGTTGAGTTGGAAGAACAGTTATCACATCTTCAGAAACAAGTTAGTTCTTCATTTAAAAGATTCTTTTAACGTTTTACTTTCCAGAAAGAAATTTTAGTCAGAGAAAGTAGATGTTTTGTTTGAAATAGGTTTTTAGCCGTTTTGTCGGAACGACTATAATTTCGTATTTTCTTTCTTAAGTCCACAATAGGATCATCCTGTCTGAATGGTTTTGTTTTTTATGTACTTCTTCCAATCCTCCACTTCTTAACTATGCTACACTAAAACCTTATACACCACTGAAGATAAGTTCCTTGCGCCTCTTGTTTCTTCCATCTTTTTTATTGGGCTACCTGTGGTGAGCCTAGTCATTAAATAGGTTCGTTTTGTCGTCCAGACTAATTGTGTATCCCATAATTCCTTAAGACGCTTGCTTGACTCTTAAGGTTCATTTCTTGTTTGACCAATAGATCATTTTACAGTTCCTGAAAGGTAACCAAGCTTCTACATGAAACTGAGGCTTAGGGTGACCTGACACAGTTAGAGATGTGAAAGTCTTTTTTATGATAATTATTTCAACTTCTCTAACTATGTCAGGTCACCCTAAGCCTCAGTTTCTTGGTTACCTTTCTGGAACTGTAAAATGGTTTATTGTTAGAACTGCGAGGAGAAGAGAGACGTGAAACAAAAAGGGAACGCTTTTTCGTTGTAATAATTGTTCTTCTATCGAATTCTTCGAGTTTTTGCGTGTTAGAACTCGAGCTCTTCTTCCATTTTAAGTTTTCAAAAACAAGTTGGTTTTAGTCTCATTTTTTACAGCGACTTATCCTTCTCCTCTACAGGTTTTATCAAGTCATTGTGTATGCACTTTTTGGAAATTATCGGTGAAACACAATTAAAAGAGATATTTTCGCTTGTTTTGAAGCAAACTTGTCACTTGAAATTTGTTTAAAATATGAAATATGTGTACTTCCGTTTACTAAAAAAGGCTTATTATAAACGCTGAGTATTACATTGTTTTAATACTCGACACAGTTATTAAGAATCTTGAAATATTAAAATATCCCGGGTGAATATCATTGTAAATATTACTAACATGTGAGGATTGCAGTCAAAACGTGGAAAAATCGATTGCATTTCTGAACATTGCATTCTTTCTTGAAATTTACTGCTACACTATTAGAACGTCGAATTTTTCTACTGAGGCTGAACGTTCTTAAATATTTTCGGTTTATCAGCCTCAAATGTTCTTAAACATGTTCTTAAAATATCTTTACTGCTTTTAGGGAAGATAAATAATAATGGTACTTTTTTGTATACATCGATTTGTACATGTACTTTCTACTGTATCGAATTCTAAAAGACAGTAGCTGGTACGAAAGAATACCTGCGATGTAAAATTGTTATCTGCAAACTTTATTCAAGAATCTAAAGCAAATTTTTCAATAACACTCTATGAATTATTTCATCACGAATAAATGTTTTTCACCTTTTCTCAGCTTTAGCATGTTCTTAACATGTTCTTAAATATTTGGCGATCTTCAGCCTCGTATATAACAGGCTCACACGGTCATGAAAAGTTGTGGAATTTGAAAACCTCTTTTCCAGGCCTGGACAAGTCATGGAATTTGGGGAAAAGGGCAAAGGTCATGGAAAAGTCATGGAATTTTATTTTTTCCTTGAGTTATGGATTTTGGCGAATAAAATATTTATATAATTGAGCGCAACTGTGCTGAGATGAAATGATAAAATTGCATTACATTAAAAAATGTAATGTTTTGCTATAAATTCAAGAATTTTACACTGTCTGTTAGTGTCCAGAAGATGTAATTGGCAGTTAAAGTTGAATTAAAGTACGAGAGCTTGTTTTTTGGAGTGGATTCTTTGATTTATTGATATTTCCGAGTCATGGAAAACATGACATTTCATGAATTTCGAACAATAACTGACTAAGCTATGAAGCCGAAAGGGTAAGTCAATAAGTGTCACCTATAAACGTGCTCAAAGATTATTGATTGAAACTTTGTAGTTGGTGTAAACAGTGACTTTGAATGATCGCCGTTGTTACAACCCTTAATACTGGGTTTGTAGCGCGCTGTAAACAATAGCATGAATGATCGTCGTGTTTATAGTTATTGGTACTGAGGTTGTAAATTTGTTAACAGTAACATTATAAACGATCGTCGGATTTGAGCAATCGCTAAAGAGAGGTTTCATAACACTATAAACCTTTCATGCTATCAAAATTGAAAGGTAAAAAGTAGTATGTTTACGTAATAAGTAATTCATAAAAGTGCATCTTATATCGTTATATATGTTTACGGTTAGCTCTACCCAAACTACTTTATTCTGATTTTTTTTAGGTTGAGTTCAAGTTAGCTCTGCGAGAATCTGAATCGAACGCGAAAATGGAATCTGAAGTTGTCAGTAACCGAGAGCATTTGCTAGTTCTAGAACGAGATGATCTCAAGAAGCGTCTCAAAGCAGCAGATACTCAAATTGAAAATCTAGAAGAACTCGTTTCAAAGTCCAAGGAGTCAGTGCTTGAGAGTGCTAAGGAAATAGAGCTCAAAATGGCAAACGAAGAAGAGAATAAAAGGTTGCAAGAAATGTTGCTAGAGGCAAGAGAAAGAAACGAAGAACTTTTGAAGCTCAAGAAAGATTTGACCAATACTTTGGAAAAGACAAAGGCAGAAAACGTTGACATGAAATATCAAGAAAGCAAACTTCTTTTGGAAAATGAAAAACTAGAGGAAACTCTGCGCTCGATTAAAAATGAGAAGAAGGTTGTTGAGGAACAGGCCAAAGAAAATAAAAGTAGACTAGCGAGTATGCAGAAGGAAAGATCGATACATGATAAAAAGAAGGATATTTACAAAGATTTGAACTGTAAAGTTACGAAACTGGAAGAGTTTCTACAGAAAGCTAAGGCCGAGAAAGCCGATTTGGAGAAAGCTGTGAAAGGCAAGGACGAGAAGTTAGAAAGTTTGCTGAAGGAGAAAAAGCGATTAATGAATGAAAAAGAAATGAGAATAAATCGAGAAAAAAGGTTGGAAAAAGACAAGCAGCGATTGGGAGAACTGATGCTTGCAGCCGAAAATAAGTGTAAAGAGTTGGAACGGACTTTGAAGGAAAAGGAAATTCGAGTGGCTGCATTGGAAGAAGCAGCTATGAAAGTACATGAAAAGTCGAGCAGTATCGAAACTAGTTCAGTTATTTCAAGTCTTGAGAATCAGTTAGAAGAAGCTACAAAGGCTCTTGACAAGAAAAACACACAACTGATTGCGCGTAATAACAGTGTAAAGAGACTGGAACTTGCCTTGGAAGATACAAAAAGTGAACTTGAGAAATTGAAACGAGAAACGAAAATCCAAGGAAATTGCAAGAATCCATTCGAAGAAAATAAAGTGGTTGAAATGCAAGCTACTATTGACAAGCAACTGAGGGAAATTGAGACGCTGATAGAAAAGTCTAATTGTATGGAGAGTCAGAGAAAAGAAATAGAGTTAGACTTAGAACTGGTAAGGTCTAGAAAATGCTCAGGCTAGTTAGGAGAATATCAAGGTTGAAGATTTTGACCCCTGCTGTGTGTTGTTTTGTCAGAATTACTGTTGTGTCTGAAAGATAATAATGTTCAAAATGATAGTTCTTAAAATATTGTGTGATTACCAAAGTTCTTAATCTTGTGTCTAAAATTTGCCAAAACATCTATTATTGTTCTTTATGGTTACCGAGTGCTTATGTGGTCATTTCTGTACAAGAATAATAGAAAGCGAAAATTATCACATAACTGAATTAAAAGGTTTTAGAGATAAAGGAAAAGTCTTTTCAACATTTACGTTCAGATATATAGCTTTTAAAAATGGCACCATGTGACTAACATTTCTTTGTTTTAGGCCAGAACCCAACTCACAGAGACAAATAAAATGTTGAGTTCACGCAGTGCAGAAGTTGATGTCCTAGAGACTAAACTTGGCCAAACACGTGACTACGAGCGATCTATGGACGTCATGAGGTCAGAGCTTCTGCTAGCAAGGGATTCTGGGAGATTGAAAGAAGCAGAGTTGAATAAGCTTAAAGAAGAGAACAGTCGATTGTTGGAAATTAAGAAATCTATGAATGAAGGTAAAATTACTTTTAGCACAAACGTCAAGTACAGATAGCACAAACGTTTCAGTTGCTAAAGTGGAGTCACAATAAAGGGCACTAAAGCCACGTTCCAAGTTAATATTTCTTCTTAGGTCACTATCATGACCAAGATGCAAAAATCCCAGAAAATGTCTTTAAGTTTTGTCTTGAAGTTCCAAAAGAGTCTGTGTATCCAAATTTTATCTTAAATATCTTGATTTATATATATTTTTTATATCAAGCTTAACATACAATAGAAAGAAATAAGAGAAAAATAACATATATAGCCCTTGGTGGGAATCGAACCCCACATCTTCGGTTTACTAATCCGATGTGTTAACCACTACACCACAAGGACCAACCACACTGGTAACGCAGCCGGACAATGTTATGTAGATGGTAACTGAAGGGGTTCCCAGGGCAATATTTTTCTCTATTGGTAAGTTAAGCACCGTAAATTTTAGTGGTTTAACACATCGGAATAGTAATCCGAAGATGTGGGGTTGATTCCCGCCAAGGGCTATAAAATTATATGTTATTTTTCTCTTATTTCTTTAATCTATATATCTACTTACCGGGCGCAGTTCTATAACATTTGCCTTAACATACAATGTTCGAGTTTTCTGTGGTAAAGTTGCATGGAAATACCACTTGAATAGTGGTTCATCCCTACAAATTTCTCTTTCAAATATTCAAATCAATTCTTTAGAAACCAACAAGCAGCACAAAACCTTGGTGTGTTTAAAGAAAGTGATTGATGACAACGAGAAAATACTTGATGAGCAAGAGAAAGCTCTGGAAATCAGACAGAATGAAATGGAGTCTCTGACAACCGAACTAAATGCTGAACGAGAAAGGGCAGATGCCTTGGCTAAAGAAATTGAGAAAAAGGAAGTGCAGTTAGAAAACATGAAAGAGGAAATTGACTTCTTAACAGAGGAAAATACCAAGTTTGAAAAAGAGGTAACTGAACATTAGATTAAGACAAACAGTAATCAATGATAACAACAGCAGTAACAATAACAATGAGGTTATTCAATAGGTAGCTGTCTTTGCTACTGAATATGAATCGTTTTATTGTTGTAATTTTGTAAATCCCTTGAAGAAGGTTGATAATCCTGGTAATGAGGATGATCTTGATGATGATGATGTTGGTGATACTGATGATGATGGTGATGCTGCTGCTGCTGATAATCCTGATGATGATGAGGATAATGATCCTTAAGATGAGGATGGCGATACTGATTATGAGGGTGAGGATAATGATAATGGTGATAAGGATGATGATACTGATGATGAGGATGATGATACTGATGATGAGGGTAATAATAATATTGGTGATGATGATGATGATGATAATAATGATAACCATGATGAGGATGGCGATGATACTGATGAAAAAGATGATCATCCTAATGAGAATAACACTAATGATGCTACTGATGATGATGATGATGAAGGTGATGATACTAATGGTGATCCTGATGATGTATGATGACACTGATGATAAGAATGATTCTATTGATGATCCTGATCATGAGGATGATGATGGATGATAATGCAATGTTGACATTCTTTCAGAATAAAGTACCAAAGTAAAAGACTATTAATCGTTTTAGATTGTACCAGTTTTTAAATTATTAGATACTTTTATCATCCTCAATGATCTCGTACACTGGCTGACACAAGTATTTAGCAAATACTTACAATGTTTAATAAACATTTTGGCTTAAATTTTAAAATATTCAAGACTTTGATAAAGTTCTAAAAACTCTTACCAGAATTTTTTTAGTATCCTGTAAATATACAGTACTTTATTGTGTTTATTTCTGGCTTTCTTTTGTTTATTCTTTTATTCCTCTTTAACATACCGATCATATACTAACTTGTTTTAAAAGCATAGAGCTGTGGTTGCCGGGCTAGTCTAGCCCCTATGGTTATTTGAGAAGATCGATTCTTTGTAAAAATCAGACTACATTTGAAGGTGAAAAAAAGTTGTTGTTTAATGCCACTCAAAAAATATATTTCCCTCAGCTAAAACGAATTTTATTCCGTGTTTAGCAAAGTGTGGAACTAGATGAGCTGAAAAAAGAGAAAATCGGCCTACTGGGTGAAATCCAGGTGCAGAGATGCACCATCGAGCAGCTTAGGAGAGAATGCAGCAACACCGATAAGTGGTCTGAAAAGGAGAAGGACCTTTTGGAGAGAGAGATTACCGAGAAGGATGAAAAAATCAATAAACTGCGCGAACGGGTTGGAACCTTTAATTTGAATAGTGCTCACTACTCCTAGAATCCCTGGAAACTTGTAGAATTCCTGAAAAATAGAATAGAATAGCATAGAATTCCAGGAAAACTCCTGGAAATCTTGGAAATCTCTTGGAATACCGGAAATTTCATGGAATTCCTGGAAAAGTCATGGAAGTCTTGGAAAACTGCTGAAATTCTGCAGAAATTTCTTTATCACCAAGTATATATAAAAAAAACAATACATGCAACAAGTTCAGTTGCTTCTATTGTGGTAGAAACTACATTGCTTCCTGCAAATATAAAGTATCTACTGTGTATCTTCCCTGGATAATTATATGGTAATAATATTTATTATTAAAAAAAATGAAACTAAATAGACGGAAAAAACGAGATGACGTCAATGATATCTTCACTAGTGAGAATATGGAAAATATGTAAATCCTGGATGTAGTTTTACATGAAATCTGCGAGTGGCGTATTTTCTAATAAAACACTCATATCTATGTAATAAAGCTTAAATATTTTTTCGATCAACAACTTTAAGGCAGAGGCTGGGCTTCCGAGTTCGCTAGGAATTGTCTCTTTAAGGGTGCGTTAGTTAGGACTATTTCAAAAGCAGGTATTTTTTGTCCATTTTATATTGTAGCACAATCATTGTAATGTGAAGCGCATTAGATCATATATTTATGTACTTTGCGCTATATAAATAATTGCTACAGTGTAAATATTATTATTGCTATTTCAGGTGACGAAATTAGAAGAAGAGAAGGAGAACCTGGAAGACCTTCTGGACGAAAAAGAGAGGACCATTAAGAAGACAGAGGAGCAAAAAGAAAAAACGATGACGGCGATGCGAGAAGCCCTCGAGATTGCAAAAGCAAAGAAAAGCGAGTATGAATCTGTTTTGCGAGAGACAAGAGACACGTGTGAAAAAGAAGTTACAGAGAAATTTGAAAAGGTAACAGAGCGGAAGCTAAGATCGACTTTAAACAGCAAGATAGAGGAGATACAGGAAGCATTGGACGAGATGTTAGATCAGAGAGGCAGAATGGCTAATCAGATGCGAATTCCGTTTGATTTTCTCCTCCAAACAGAACTCGAGACAGCCTTGGTAGGTCGCTGTTGTTAGGTTAAAAAACAAGGTCGTATTTATACCTGATAGATGAACTTGATGTGTGCTAGTACTATAAGTAGTTTCATAAACAAATTTCGCAGTAGTAGGTGGTATTACGTTAGTATAGTAATAGTGAGCCTGAATATTGGTAGTTACGGACAGACTTCAGCAGCTTATCATAGTAAATATAATTTTTTTAATAATGAACGTGGTCCTTAGATATCGTTGTAATTTCTATAATTTTAAATAAAAACGCGATCCTTAAATATTTTATATTAAAAAGTTAGTGACTTCGCCGATGTTTCATGTAGAAAACAATTTTAATAGAATACTTTCCCTTTTTTAGGTTTAAAATCGTGTTTCCATAACTCGATGTAAACATAGAATTCACACAATTAAAGTTTGTTGACGTAATGATTGTGCGCGCCCTAGATAATTTAAAAGTTGTTTTCCTTGTTGCGGTGTTTCTAAAAGAAATAGAAAACATGTTTTCTGTGTTTCTATCAAGCTATAGAAACATTCATGAAAGTTTGGAAATACTCAAAAAAGCTGTGGAAACATTCACCAACGGTTCACACAGCATTCTTTGTCCTCCCAAACCTTCATTTGTGTTTCTGTATCTCGATAGAAACATTGTACATGTTTTTTTATTAAATATTTAAGCCATTACTTATAGTGAGTATGGATTATTTTCCATCAGAGTTTTCATTTATTTAACATTTGAAGTACAAATGTACCCTAATTAGGATAGGTGGACACTTGTTTGTACTTTAGGGGGGCTATATATTGTGTGTGTGGGCGGCGATGAGAAAGGGTTTGCTTGCTCACAAAATTTTTAAAAATAATTTGCAGTTTTTTTTAGAATCGCATAGCTAACGGTGAAGTCGCGCTCTGATTGGCTATTGAAGAGAGGGTATTTAGCTTGGAATTGCACTTGTGCAGGAAGCGATATTGCTGACATGATTCGCAAGCAAAAATTGTTGCTATCGTGAAACGAAATGCAACTCGTGTTACAAAAATATCACCTTTGAATTGAACAAATTTAGTGAAAGAATGTCTGCCAAGTTTTGAACTGAAATTTGAATTTTTAGAAAATTTGAGGAAACCACTCATACTCACACGGTTAGATCTGTCAGCCTCATGGACAACGAGTTGGAATTGTACATACGTATCGCTTCGCGATTCGTGCGATAGCGGTTTTTGGCGCAAAATTTAACGTTGAATTCACTAGTCAGGCAGTGAATTTTTCTATAGTATCTTTTAGCTTGTTTTGAGACTATGAATAGTCTGTTTATAGTATTTGATCTCTGAATGTATATCTTTCCCTGCAAGCTCACGGGTATGTTGATCATAGTAATATCCGGGTAATAACTTTAGATACAAAATTACTATATACCAGAGTCATGCTTCGCCCAATATGGAAAATTGGATAGTCTGAGTTTCTTGTGAAACATTCTTGTCCATATAACATAGAATAGTATTTTGAGATGTCGTCGAAACGTCAACTGCTACTATGCTACTTACCTTAAATGGAGCTATTTGCGAATATTTTCGATATATTAAAGTTACGGTACACTTTAAGCTGTGTCTTCAGTTTATAAATTATATCTTTATTGTTTTTTATAAAATATTTAAGATAGTACAGTGGTTTCTATTGGCCGAGAGGTGTGTTTTCATAGGCCAATGAAGCATA
>JAOBRB020201257.1:0-12221 GCA_027575285.2 Zoanthus pulchellus
CTCTATTGGTAAGTTGAACACCGTCATTTTTGGTACGCATATATGGTATTATATGTTGACAAATGTAATTGGAATGCGTTCGGTGTGTAGATATATATCGGCTGGCTGCCTTTCCAGCGTGGTTGGTCCTTGTGGTGTACTGGTTAACAAGTCAGACTAGTAAACCGAAGATGTGGGGTTCGAATCCCGCCAAGGGCTTATATATGATATTTTTCTCTTATTTCTTTCTTGAAGATGTAAAGTTGCCCAGTATCTGACTTGTCTAAATCTTAAACTGCAGGAAGTTGGCTATTTACAAAGCGTGTTTATCTTGACCCTAAATTCATTCACTGAGTAACGGCAATCACATGCAAGGTTTGGAAACACTCAAAAACACTGCCTGCCGTTCACAGTGAAGGGCCTGGTGCAGAAACAAATTAACTTACCGTCATCATAAGCTTCATTCAGTAAATGTGCCTCTGCTCTGTCACACAATGCATCAATGTCGTTTGGATCAATATCTAGAGCCTTGTTACATTCTCTGATGGCATCATTTGCTTCGCCAACCTAAGAAAAGAAACAGGTACTCTCTAAAAATATTTGTTTAGGCCACTTAAAAAAAATTCCCGGTTTATCATCAAAATTTTTCAAAATTCAGTGAGGGAGGGCGTTTTCTATTTATTTTTTTAAGGGTTAATACTTTTGCGGACTGCCGAGTTAGTTGGGGAATAAACTGCACCTCTAGTTACCAAAGTTGGAAGCAGTGACATTCTTAAGGTGGAGTTTGAGTGGCTAAACGAGTAAGACACAAGTACACAGAAAAGGGAATAAAGTATTGTAATAATATGAATGGCTTGTCACTCTATTGTTATGCAACATAGAAAATGTTTCTCGACTTTTTTGTCTTATTTTTTTTTTATTAAAAAATCTAAAAAAAAAGTCAATGCGCTGGCAAAAATCAGTGCGCGCGCTGATGACAAACCAGGTTTTTTTTAAGGTGACTCAGTAGCTCAACTGGTATAGCGGCGGTCTAGTAACCCGAAGGTCGTGCGTTCAAATCCCACCTGAGTCAGTGATTTTTTCACTGACTCAAAACAAGCGTTGGTTTCACTTTAACTATGCGTGTAATTCCTTGAGGATGATTGAAATTTTTTGACCTTAAAGAGAATTTTTAAAAATAACTTTGTTGTTTTGGATCAATGCTACGATAAAATCGTTACTTAGCAGTTTATTTACTCACAGAATGTGCCTGATAAACAACGATCGAGCTGAATAACTAATGAAATACTTTTAAAGAACCGGACCCATTAAGTTTTTTTCAGTATATTTTGTTAAAACTTGTAAAGTCTCGCAAAATTTTTTCAAGTTTTATCCATTTTTATCTTTGCCATCAGTAGTAACAACTAACAGGAAACAGGACAAACTTTAAAACATAGTCTTAAATAACAAACCACCACTGGTCGATATTTTGGCAATTCAGTTGAGAGCATGGCATGTTTGGGATTTTCTTTAATAAAATGCTACAGTATTGTAATATAGTTCTTTTACAAACAACTACGTAAAGTGCATCAGCAAAATTAACTCGTAATTTGGACAATACCGACAAAGTTGAAAATCCTACAATCAGTGTAACTGAGCAAGGTAATGGTAAACTTTGACACTCCTCCAAAAGGGCTTTTTCTGTTTTAGTGACATTTAGAACAACAAGGAACTATAAAACTGCCCAAAACATTTAAAACTTCTTGTGCTACCTAGACATGGGAATCCAAAGTGACTAAAGGCACGCTCTCATTAGCTAAATCATGGTCAAGTGGATGAGTTTAAAACAAACAGGTATATACTTTTGTATATACATATATTTCCGCGGGAAAATTGATGGTTGCGCGCACCAAAAGTTCGGTTTTGCAATTTTGACAACTGCTTTCAAAAGCAAAAGTGGAGGAACACAGAGAAACACTTCGCCCATCTTTGAGATCGAAGATGAAATACAAAAAACTTCTTCTAGAAAAAGACTCCAAAAACATTACAACAATTTTACATTAATAGTTTGCAGAAACATAATAAATAGAACAATAGGATTGTGCAAAAAACATTTTACTTTAGTTTTATCACTTTTTAAGAAGTTCCTAAGCAACATTGTTGTATTATCATTTCTTTCTTTTTTGGTATTGTTATAACAAATTGCTAATGCCAATAGCGCAAAAAAAACGCAGATACTTAGTATATGGACTAAAACATGGTAGAGCTTATATCCACATGAGTTTAAAACCGTGGGCCGAAAGTATGCTTTTACAGTATTGGAGCATTTAGTAATTTCAACATTCTTGACCTTAACACTTCAAAATGAGATACGTTATAAAAGAAGAGGGAAAATGCTAAATTAAACATTCTTTTGGTCAGATTATGACAAATTATGATAAAATTTGCTGTAACAGTTCTTTAGCCGTTTTCAAGCTATATGCTGTGCACCAAAAAGATAGTTTTCCACATTCTTAAAAAATACACGGCTCCTTTCAAACCTAAACAAAATCTTGGGTTCCCTTCTTACATTTAAATGACACTTGCAGATTTGTCTTCTTGCTTTTCCAACAAATGGATTTACTTTGGATTCAGTCTTCAAAGCCTTTTTCAGTTTGCTTATAGCTTCGTAAAATCTGCAATAGCAAGATTGACAAAATTAATCATGTTCTAAAGGAGGAAACACTTGGGTCCAGTTGGGATCGTCCTCGAACAAAGAAGTCTGTCTAAATGTAGCTAAAGCCTTTACGACCCTAGTGGTCCGTCTGGCCGAAGCTTATCTCTCGTTCTGTAGTGTTAAGCGGATGAGAGTCTTTGACTCCCCCAGGAGGGGACACTAATCCATCGCAGGTTAGCTCCCAGTAAACGCTGGTAGTCACTTACCAGCCCCGGGAATGATAGAGCTGGCGTAGACAGAAATAAAGATCACACAAATATTCCAATCTCGGTAAACTGCCGGGATCGAACTGGGGACCTTGTGGCTGGAAAGCAGAGATCTTAGCAAGAGCGCCAACTATACGTCTGCCCAAAATGACTGCAGAAAAACAATGAAAAATAAGACTTTGTGTCTTCTCACTATATTTGTTGTGTTTCTGGGTGCACAAACAGCTTTAGAAACGCTCCCATTTACAATTTATACCTATTTCTGCCTTCGTTTTGCTTTTTACCATATTCATAGATGCTTTCCAATCTCAAATGAAACCAAGTTCTCTCCCTGTTTAGAACAAGGCATATTAGCACGAGAACAAGTTATCACCTTCTATCAAAGTAATATATAGCTTTTATTCAGCTTTCCAAAGAAAACAGAGAGAGGGCTTAAAATCTAAAAGCGTTTTTTCCTTGAAACAAAAACCAAAAGGGTTAATAAAATAACTAAAAGTTTATCTTCAAAATTCCATTAAAATGTCAACAAAAACTTCATTTGAAAACTAAAACAGCTTCCCTAGAAACAGAGATTAAAAATTGCCAGAATTGAAAAGAAAAACTTTATTGAGAATTTTTCCAAGTTTCTCCTCATCGTTAATATCATGTAATTATTGATTCACCTTTAGCTTATTGAGAAAAGTTTGTATTACTTACTCATTTCGGTTTATTAAATCTTGAGCTGCACTGAGCTGTTTCAGAAGCTTTTTCTGTTTCTAGTATGATAATAAGGAAAAAACAGAGAAATAATCAACGAGCAGATTTCGTTAAATACTTTATTAATACTTACAAACTTAAAACAAAATTTTTTTATAATGATTATAGGCGGATCTGAGTTTACAATTTTCCCTTCATTAGCATATGTGCGCCAGTTTCTAATAAGGTTACAAAAACTGAAGCAGTGCACATTGACAGAGAGTGAAGTAAAATAAACATCTTCAGAAAATATGAGACTGATATGCTTAACACTGTTCCTATGATCTGATGGAGATTTTACAGAAAATATATAGCTTATTAACAGTTTTGTTACGAAGCTGTTTTGGGTATTCTGGCACCGGCAACAGTATATGATTAGCTTCTCTTTATTAACTCAACAAGCTTTCCTGAGTTTTATTCTCAAATCTTATTTATCTTTGTTTGTTGTACGATAATGAAATACAACGTTAACAATTATGTCAGCAAAAAATTGTCTATAGATAAAAAATCAATATAACAGAAATGAACTTTTTCAAGGCCTCGCCCAAACAACAAATACAAATACTATAATCATACAAGTTTTCCTTGATGTCAGCTGCAAAGGAAGTGGTTGCACATTCTTCCTAGCCATAAGCTAATGTGTTTTTAAATGTAAAACCACTCGACGGCTCAAATCTTGGCATGAAAATAGAACTTGCAGAGGGAGAAAACAGTAGTAACTGGAGAGAAAAATCCTCGAAGACAGATTGAGATCAACACATCTCAATCCTGGGTCGTAGAGGTCCAAGTGGCAGCTGAAGACCACTCACAAAAAAAAATTTTCAGTTTTAAAATTGATGTCTACGCATGCGCAGCTTAGGCACCAAGAGAGTGGCAGCAGTGGACAGCTGCTTAAAAGACCCACATTCACAGAGTGGTGACTTAGATTAAAGAAACTTGTAGTCTACCTCGAGAGTTAAGGCTGCTCATAAAAAGACTTTGTTTCTTTCACGAGCGGCTGGCTATGCAGCGCTGATGAGCACTAACAAGAGCGAAACAGCTGTCCACTGCTGCCACTCTCTTGGTGCCAAAGCTGCGCATGCGTTGTCATCATCAGTTTTAAAATTAAAATAAGAGTTATTATTGAATGAAAGTATCTGCAGCACATATAATAATAGGGTTGGCTTAGTTGATAAAATATATAATCTCTGTTGCCAATCACAATGTCCTAAATTGATCCCAAGTTCTGTCAAGATTTGAAAAGGTTTGGATAGCAAAGCTAAAAAGGTAAATGGATGATGGTCGAATGTTTTGAGGAAAGTATAAATTTAAAGTTTCAGAAAAGTCACGTTGGGGTAGTGGTATCATTTGTGGCTGCTCGGAATCAAGTTCTTGGCTCGGCAGTGAGCTAGATTTGTTGATCTCAATCTGGGGACTCAGGTAGGCATTATAGAGGTCATCAGTCATGACTTCCAGCTCTATGATCCAGGATTGGTTCTTGGCTCGGCAGTGAGCTAGATTTGTTGATCTCAATCTGGGACTCAGGTTGGCATGATGGTCATCAGTCATGACTTCCAGCTCTATGATCCATGATTGGTTCTTGGCTCGGCAGTGAGCTACAGTAGATTTGTTGATCTTAATCTGGGGACTCAGGTTGGCATTATAGAGGTCATCAGTCATGACTTCCAGCTCTATGATCCAGGATTGGTTCCAGGGCTCTGCATGTGGGCTGGGATTTTTCAATCTCAATCTGACACTGAGAGTTTTTCCCTGGGTACTAAAGTTTTCCTTCCTGTCCAATATCGATTTTCACGCCAATATCAAAGCCGTCAAGTGATTAAACAATAGCCTCTGGCTAGGCAGAATGGACAACCACTTCCTTTTTTTATTTAACAAACCTTGTAAAATGGAAAGCATTCCTTGTGATCTGGGTCAAGCTTTAAACATTCTCGAATTTCTCTGAAAGTAATTCATATAATTTTATACAGTTTGATTACATTTATGCTTCCATTTATAAATCAACAAAAGTTAACTTAGAGTTATTTCGTTGCTACTAAACAATTTTTAAAGATTCATTTAGACAAAAACATTAGTATTATTATTGATTCTACAAACTCTTGGTACTGTAATATGTACAACATATATTTGGTTAATGGTGTCTGGTTCCAAATCACATGTATATGTTGAGGTTTAAATTTGCTCTTTATTTAGATTGAAAATTTCAAACCAGTTTTAATCTTTTAAACTAGTTTAAAAATTTCAAACTAGTTTAATTTTTTCAAACTGGTTTAATTTTTGTACATTGGGTTTTAAGTATTAGCAGTCTTAAAAAAGGAACCGTTCCTAGCAGATCAATTTTTCTAGGTATCAGTAGTTATTGGTCTGAGACTGATATGAGAAGAATAAACCAGTCTGAAAAAAGTTAACTGGTTTGAAAAAAAATTGTTTTAAAAAAATAAACTGATTTGAAAAAACTGAACCAAAAAAATTTTGAACCACAATACTGTATATATACTATTAGGTAATTAAAATATAATCTAAAATTATAATACTTGTAAATAAAAAAGTATATTATTCTTAATATTTGGAAGTTTTCATTTACCTTAAAGCATCCTCCAGCTCTCCCAGCTGATAGTGAAGTCTGCTCAATCTTAAATATGCAGCTGTGTTATCACGAATTAGTTTTGTGGTAGGTCTGAAACAAAAAAAACAAATAAATGTATACTGTAAAAGTACTATAGATATATTAATTTTCTCCTACTGTCTTATGATCTTGTCACTAAAAAGAACATAACATTTTGCCAACAGCCTGCAAGTTATACCAAGTATTGATTTGGAAATGAGTTAAACAATCTTATTGCCTGATAAAGAATTGCAAATTCAACTCCTGCACTTTGCAGAAACTCCCTGCAGCACTCTTAGAAAATAAGTTACAAAAATAAAACCAAAAAAGGTGCTTGTCTAGCAAATAAGGCTACTTTAAACAGAAATATGCAGTGTTTTAGGAAAAGAGACAGATGAAAAGAGAGAATGAGGGAAAAAAGAATTTGTGGTTCAAATCCATATAGCCACAGAGGCATATGGGTTTACACGTACTCTTGCAGACACCTTGGAAGTTGCATCATAACATAGTGGATACAATGCCACTTGTTGTTGTAGTTTAAACTTTTAAACATATTAAATAGTTGGAAAACTTGATAAAATCAGTTTAATAGCCTTTGAAAAACTTGCATTAAAAAATAACAATTTTTTTGTAGTAAGTGAGCTTCATGGCAATGTTCATTAAAACCTTTATATTTGGCATCAAGCTTTTATTTGTAAATTTTTAGAAAATGAATAAAGCTGAATCAAATTTGGTTGAAAAAATCTTCAATTTTGATAAAAATACAAGATAGAAAAAAGTATATTATAATTATTATAACTATATTTCATTGATAATTCATTGTTACTCACTTAATATCTGAAATTGCATTAATAAAATTTCCAAGACCCTCGTAACAATCAGCTCTCATGAGTCTCAGTTCATGATCCCAAGGACAAATCTAATTCAAACAGTAAAATACAACATAAATAAAATTATAAATTAGATAAATCAAATATTAATAATTTTATCAAAATTAATATTTAATTTTGCAGTTACACTGGAGTGAAAATCAAGGTAATTTTATTAAGTAACATTTTCACACAAAGTCATACTGTACAGGTGTCAAGTCAGGCTTCATTACTTACTTCCAAATCTCATGCATTGAGTAAAAGCATTGTGCACTTCAATGCAATATCACACTCTTTTTCACACAATGGGACTTCCTTTAAGTTGTTCTGATCAAGACTCTTTAGTTTTTTTAGAGTACTTGCAATAAATTTCAGCCACTTCTTGGATAATTATTGATACCATGCAATATTAGAAACTAGCAATAATTATGAAAATGATAAATAACACAGTGGTAGGAACATCAAATAATTTATGAAGTTTATTTGAGAGTGAAAAAATACATTATTTAATAAGTGAGCACCACAAACTTGTGAAATTTTTTCCACAAAATGTAATATATTGTGTTCAGAATGACGCATTTAACTTTCTGTTCTTGTTCAATTTTACCAGATGCTGTTAAATACAGGTCAAAGTGCTAAGCCCAACGTCGCCAATTTTCTTTGTGATTTCCTAATAAATTTAATACTTCTGGAGGCTTGAATAGCTCCATTCTGACACCATGTAATGTTTTGCGTTCACACATGTATGCAACACACAAGTCACCATGTCAGAGCTACTTGTAGTGTATTTAATATTTGGTTCTGTCCCTCCCCTCCCCTCCCCCCCCTGTGAGTTAAAATGTAACAGAGCACATGGTGGGTAACAAAATGCAGTTATGCAAGTGATTAAAGTTATCTATATATTGTTTAACTTTTTGTGTGAAAGTCTACACTACTGACTCACTGCATTCTTTTACATTTCAATAAATGAAGATAAAGAAAAAATAAATAAATTATGTCACACATGACTTGTACTCCTCATGCAGTTTCATATGAAAACTGTAAGTACCATATTTTATCATGGCAAAACACTAATACCTAATACTGTATGTATTATAATATAGCTACGATATAACGCACACTCTGATTGGTTCAAATCTTACTTTATTGCAACTATAAAGTCTTGGTTTTCGTTTACTTACTGTAATTTGTCACTTGTTTTGCTATATCATAAAAGCATTAGAGCACAACTTTCTATGGCTTTTAGGCAAAATAGAGCACTTGTGATGTTTTGAGACACACTCGAAACGTTGTAAAATAACTTGCCTGTAGCTCATGATTTTACAACGTTCTTGTGTCTCTACCAACATCACGCATGCTCTATTTCACTGATAAAGTCATAAAAAATTGTGCTCTATTGCTTAAATAAAGTGCATTTATTATAATATAGACATTTATGAGTGTTTTACTGGAAAATCTGCCACTTGTAAAATTCATAAAAACTACATCCAGGACCTGAGTGGTCTATTTTCCATAACCACACACATGAGTTTATCGATGATGTAATTATAATTATAATAAAAAGAACATCACAAGCTAAGGCAGCTTGAAGATATGAATTTTATTTTCTCGTGGCAAAAAATATTTTACTCACTCGCTGTGTTTGTTTATAAAATATTCTTTTGCCACTTGAAAATAAAATTCATATCATCATGCCAATGTGTAATATCCTCTATTTATTGCATATTCTACTGAGGTGAGTCCCTGTAACAATCAAAAAATGCCAAACCAATAACTTTGGATCAATTGTTTTGATTGGTCCCTTTTTGTGTTTAAAACATTTAAATAGTTAAAAAAGCAAAAATGCAGCAAGTTCACAAAAATTACAAGAATCTCTATAAAAAGATAATTATTAATTATAAAACATACATCAATACATCTACTCAAATGCTCTATGGCTGTTTGATAATCTCCTCTTTCCATGGCATATTTTCCCTCAATTATATCTCTTTTTGTAGGTTCTATAATCCCAAGCTAAAAAACAAAAAATGGAAACCATTAATCAAACTGCCATCAAAAACTGTAACTTCTTGTAGTTATAACAGTGTTGTCAATAACTGAAGTTGGCAGAAATAATCTTAACCCTTTAACTCCCAAGATCTAGATAGCAATTCTCCTTTGTAGCTGCAATACATTTGCTTACATATTTAAGTTAAGAGAGTTTCAGCTTTTATCAAAAGAAGATTTTCGTACTGATAAGTTCATCAATTCTCGTAACCTATCTGCTAAACAGTGAATTGATATCAGAGGGAGAAGTCACATAATAATCACTTAAAGTAGACAGGAAGTTTTAGTTAACTGTTTAGTCCAAAACAGAGTTCTTGTAACTGACTTGGTTTGCAATATGAAATTCTCCAAAGGAATATGAAGAGATAATACTGTAGCTGGATAATGAAGGAAGAGATGAAGCATGATTGAAATCTGGTATACTGTACATACAGTATATCATGTCAATTTTCTTTATCATCACAATCATTAAATATATCTCATCATCACTGCCAAACGTAGTACCAGTACAATCACCACTAACATTATCACTGAGCACTGCACAATCATCTCTACAATCAACCTAGCTACAGTATTCATCTATAATCACTAAAAATGTTAACTAACAATTCATTAACATCATGCATTGCTATTACATCTTGACACTAAAACGTTAAAGATGATCTAACCTGGTTGACAGCCTCAGCATTTCCTGGGCTCTGCATCAACTGCAATCAGATAATTAGAAAATATGTACAAAAAAATTAAATCAGATTACTCAGTGTTGCCTAAAAACTTCAATAAATATTACCTTTGACATAATTATGTACTCTTAAAAAGAAAATCAGTGAAATGCCAGGTCAGGGACTCGAACCCACATCTCCTGATGTCTAGTCGGGCGTGATTACCACTACACTGCCGAGACCCACCATGCTGGCAACAAGGTTAATAATATATTTATTGTACTTAACATAAATTACATTATTCTTTAAACAAATATATGATTTGTGAGTAATATACTTTGTGATGCACTTGTTTTAAGTAAAAGGTGCACCCCAATAACAGCCACACCTACAGTAAAATAAGTGCTCCAACAAAATCTTGTTGATATTTAAAAGAAGCATTGCAGTGCTTAATCAAGTGTGTTTTAATTCTACTACAAAATTTTGTTTTTAAGAAAAAAACAGTATATTTTGAGGTACAGTACTTTTCTGAGATCACTGCTTTTTAATGTCAATACTACAAACAAAATCTAACTCACCACTGATTCATAATCAATATGTGCTTCATCAAGTCTACCTTGTTTTAATAGCATATTACCTCGTTGTAATCTTGCCTGAAAACAAAATTAAGCACAGTTGAAATTGTTAATCAATGAGTATATTTATTTATAAACTACAGTTACTGTCAGTAGAAGTTATCAATGATTACAGTAGATATAAGTAGCATGCTCCATTTTCAAGTTTGTCAGGCGGGCTTGTTTCATGGGATAAAATTAATGCACCATCTAAAATTTCTGAGACAAAATCATAAGTTCTAATTAATAGGTTCAAAAATATGGACACACAGAACTCATCATCATCAATCCAATTTTAATCTGGGTTTATACCCGTAAACGAGGGTAGCTGGAATTACCCCACTCTGCCCGTAATCTCTCCAACTCTCACTTTCCATCTCACTCAATTCATTGCATCCTCCTTCTTCAACCAAAACTCTTGCTCTCCTTCTCCACTTAAATTTCCATGTCTTCTGCAAATTAAAGTACCAGGTATTAATAAATTGAATTTGAGTTTAGAGTTATAGTACAAAAACACACTGAACTCAAACTCAGACTAATTTTACCTGGTACTGTACAATTTGCATTACAAATAATTATCATCACATAATGAGAATCAAAATAAGTTGAAATAAATAATTTACGACGACAAAAACATTCCCAATATGTAGCATGTAACTTAACATGTGTCTTGTAGTAAGCTGTGCTAAATTAAGAACAAAAATCTGAATTTTGGTTACCTTGCACAACTACAAATTACAGTTTAAGTACTGTAGATTGTGTGATAAAAGCTTTAAAGTGGCTGGGAATAAAACACCAAAATCAATTGTTACCATGGCGTATGGGAGTAAACAGCAACAGTATGATACAATATTGTATAATATTTTAATATTAACTATGAATTACAACACCATAAGCCTTCAAAATACTCAGAAATGTTGACGTTTTAAGAAGAAAAGAAGCGTATTTAACAAAATGAAAATAACTGGCAAATGTCATGAAAGACCAGCTGACAGTATTTCCAATATACTGTAAAACGTGTTTTAGTCTTTCTCAAAAGAAATATACAGTAGGAAGGAATAATCTCACACCTCAATCAATCAACCAATTCAATTTTAATCTAATTTTACTCCTCATAAAATTAATGTGTGTGGCCAGATTTCCCCCCCTATAGCAGCAAAATCTCCAACTCTCACTCTCCATCTTCCTCGATTCATTGCATCCTCCTTAATCAAGCCAATTAACATTCTTGCTCTCCCTGCTTTGTCTTTCCCTTCACTTCAAACTCCAACAGTTTTCTCAAAACATGACCATCATCCCTCGTAAACACATGCCTGTACTGTAACATCTCACTCCACTGTTATTTTCGATCCCAACAACTCCACTAGGTCCTCTGTCCTCTTTTTCTTCATCAGCGTTGTATCACAAATCGCTCTCACCATTGCTCTTTCAGTCCTTCGCAAAATTTCTATCTCATTTTCCCTCAAACATCCGACAATAAGAATTATATTTACCTGATAGAAATCTGGCTTCAACTCAATAACTTTGTCTAAATCTGGTAATGCAGACTTTGATCGTCCTAAGGCAATATATACTGTTGCTCTCTTGAAATAGGTCAAAAAGTTTTCAGGATCTCCATCTAAAACAACAAAAAGCAAACAATTGGTAAAGAAATCAGATGCAATACTACTGTATGTAAGCGGCTTGGGGTGAGGTTTGGGACTTGGAACGTAGGGAGTTTAAGCGGGAGGTGTACAGAGGTATGTGAGGAGTTAAGGAAGAGGGGGATAGATGTGTGTTGTCTGCAAGAAGTGAGGTGGAAAGGTCAAGGAGC